>RXPK01004133.1:0-81735 GCA_004143645.1 Protaetia brevitarsis | reverse complement strand
AGAACAACTCAGTTTTCGGATTCATATAGAAAACAATAATACAACAGACCATCCACCTCATGGAGAGAAGAAGGCAGAATAGGGCGAAAAATACCTAATAAATTGAATATTTGTTGAATATATGAGGGGAAAAAATATAATAGAGAATTTCAAATAGGTAGTTAAAAATGAAAATTATAACAAAAAGAAAATTCAATTAGTAACAAAGACAACATATTGTATGTATCCTAATGACATTGCTATTTTATCTATTTTAGCAAAATATATAAAAATATTAAAAACTCTCACGAAAAATATTTATAAATATATTTTTCAAATATCTATTATATTTCTGCTGTTAGGTCTTAACAGAACAATATACTATGCTATTAACTCATGTGTTTCATATGTATTTTGTCCTCATTCAGTGATTTTATTTACGATAATTATATTTTTTATATTATTAATTTTTTTCTCAGTGTATTTGTTAGTAACTATGAATGTCAATAAAATGTCGAAATAATATCAATAAGTTTTTTATTGTAGTAATAACAAATATTAATTCCAAAAGTAAAATTACCCATAACAAATCTTGTTGCTTCCACAATCTGCTTTTTTCAATGCAATCATACTTTTTCGAGATCAAGTTACTTCTCAGTATTTGAAATCTGCACTGCTTGACTTATTCTAACTAGTAATTCTTCCACAGACTTATACACTTTTTGCTTAAGCATACTCCAAAGAAAAAAGTCGTGTGGCGTCAAGTCTGGTGATTTGCGCCCGCCATTCAATCAAAGGATGTTTTATCCATCACTATTATTAAGTTAAGTAGTTTTATTATAAAAAAATATATTTCTTTGCTATGGAATTTATTAATTTTTAGAAAACCAAAACAATGTTTGTAAAAAGTATAAATATGATCGGATCAAATTTTTTTCAGTAAATAATTTCAAAAACTTAATTGATAATTTATCACTGCCTGTCAAATAACAACTATCCAGTTGTTTTTGCTATCACAACAGGCATGTTTTGTTTATTTTGCCAAATTGACTGGCTTTCTAAAACTGAACACACAAAGACACTCCACTTTGATATTCGATATGGTCCCTAATAAGCCCATAAGCCCTTTTCAAATAACGAAGTGAAAATTTCGTGCGGCATCATTAAGAGACAACAAAGTTAATCTCGCATTTATAAAACAGCCGAAACGATTTTGTTTGCCTACGTGACATCGCTTATAGGCAAAGTACTGATATTCTATTTTCCCATGAATCTGTTGAATTTATCGAAAACGAGGAAGAGGAAAATGCGAAAACGTTTTCCCTTAAAAAAAATATAATAACGAGAAACAGCGATGCCACCTGAATACACCTGATTATTGTGGCTGTCTGCAGAAACATTTCTATGGAATTAAATCCGAGAATAAATGGAAAAAAATATGACGCATTATATGTAGGCATATAGGCATGAATGAATACAGGAATGAATGGATGAAAGCCCCGTATTGTTGTTATGGAAACGAGCAAATAAAAACATGTTTCAACGTAAACAACGCATGATAATGAATACGTGTGTCATATGGCGGAAACCTATGCGGAACGCAATCACATTAGCTTCGCATCTAACATTCATGTTAAATTAAGTTCATTCAAAAAAAAAAAATTGAAACAACCTCGTTAAACGTGGCGACCTCAGTTTTACAAGTAGTCATAAAAGAAATTAAATTAAAATTCCTTAAAAATCCATTTAAACGACGCTCTGTAGAAAATTAGATTTGCCATCGATTTCTCTTACGATTTCTAATTTCGCGTCATTTTGAGTAATTACCCCCGTAAACGCACCAACTACATAATCTAAATATTCTAATTAATCACGTTCTTTACGATCTTTACTATTTATTCAATAGTTTCACATAACAACAAACAGACTGCTGACGTATCGTACGCAATTAATTGGGAAATTCGAACTGTTCCAACCACGAAACGTATTATTGATGTTTACCAATAGGCTACGATTGAAAATTAGGAATCTCCTTTAATTTCGTTATTTAGTGCCCGGTTAACGCATATGCGTACGTCATATCCGGCAACGATACGTAAATTTATTAAACGACTTTATGTGCACTTATATCGCACTATAGATAAATGCGGATTGTGCAAATATGGATAGGTAATGCCGGCGTCTATGTCTGTTTAACTCATTCTTTTGATCCTTTAGTGGATATCAGCGTGCGTATGAACGGAGGAAAAGGAAATAAACGTTTACTTTGAGAAATGGTTTAATCTCTTTGTGATAATTTTATCATTATATTATAATAAATTACACATTGATAATTTCTATGTTGTACACACGAAAAAAAAACGATTTGTTAAAACAACAACATATATTTAAATATCAAATAATAAGTGTTTAGCTTAGCATATTTGGTATACAATAATATTATGCAATGATATTTTATCAGCAAATTAAGTTGGACCAAAAAATTTATTAACATAAAATCAACAAATTGATATTATATTTTTGATCAAAAACTTTCATTACAGTTCGACACTAAAACAGCTCAGAAATTTAACACTACGGACAATTATGGAAAAACAGTACTGGAAACTTAACTTCCTAGACAGATAAGCAGCTTCTGAAATAGATTGAATGCCTCCTGGAACAGCTTAAACAGCTCTTATAATAGCCTCAACAACTTAGACAGTCTTGAAAGATTAAACGTATAAACAGGTAGACATTCCTAGAACAGATAACAGTTTAAAAAATTTCTGAAAAGCTAAACACCTTGTAAAGCTCAAACTTAGACAGTTCTTAGACGATAAACTACTCTGAACGTAGAAGTTTCGAACAGATTAAACAGCTTAAAAAAAATTCTGGAACAGCTTAAACAGCTCCTGAAACAGTTTAACGAGCTAGTGGAACAGCTTAGACAGCTCCTGGAACAGTTTGAACAACTCCTAGAATAGCGGAAACAGCTCTTGTAACAGCTTCAACAACTTAACAGTTCTTAGAAGAGATTAAGCAGGGCTTCTGAAACAGGTTAAAGACCTCCTGGAACAGTTTAAACAGCTCTTGTAATAGCCTCAACAACTTAGACAGTTTTAGAACAGATTAAACAGCTACTAGAACAGCGAGACAGGTTTAGAAGATACTTACAAGTCTTAAAAAAAACTCTGGAACAGCTAAAAACAGCGCTTAGTTAATAGCCCTCACACTAGACAGTCTTAACCGTTAAACACTACTAGTCAGCGGTAACATCCTAAACAGATTAAACAGGTTAAAAAAAAATCTGGAACAGTTTAAACAGCTCCTGGAACAGTTTAAACAACGCCTAGAATAGCGGAAACAGCTCTTGTAACAGCTTCAACAACTTAGACAGTTCTTAGAACAGATTAAACAGCTCCTGGAACAGTTTAAACAGCTACTGGAACAGCTTAGACAGTTCCTAGAACAGATTAAGCAGCTTCTAATACAGATTGAAAGCCTCCTGGAACAGCTGAAACAGTTCTTGTAATAGTCTCAACAACATAGACAGTTCTTAGAACAGATTAAACAGCTACTAGAACAGCGTAGACAGTTCCTAGAACAGATTAACAGCTTAAAAAAGTCTTCTGGAACAGTTTAAACAGCTCCTGGAACAGTTTAAAGAGCTAGTGGAACAGCATAGACAGCTCCTTGAACAGATTAAAGAGCTCCTGAAACAGCTAAAAAGGTTTTGGAACAGCTTAGACACTCCTAGAACAGTTTAAACAACTCTTGTAACAGCTTCAACAACTTAGACAGTTCTTAGAACGGATTAAACAGCTCTTGGAATAGTTTAAACAGCTACTGGAACAGCTTAAACAATTTTTAGAACAGATTAAACAGCTCCTGAAATAGCTTAAAAAGCTTCTAAAACACCTTAAACAGCTTCTTCTCAGCTATACGTCGTCGTTGCTCAATTCTATCTTCCATAGGTATACATCTGAATGAAATCCTTAATAGTAATGTCCTCATTAGTTTGCCCTCTTCCTGGTATTTCTTCTGCATCGCTCCTCCTAATTGCTGGTATTCTCAACACCAACTTTGACTTGCCTGTTTTCCTAATATCCATTATTTAAGTTGCTTATGGGTATAAGTAATAAAAGGTAGCTGCATAAAGTTTTCAAGTAAGGTAAAACAGAATTAATTGTCGCCCAACGTGGGGTGGGCACCAATAAATTCTGTTTTTTTTTTTTTTTAGAGAAGAATTGGCCAGCTAATATTTTATTAATAATAAATGCAGTTTTTTAATTCCCTATCTAATTCTTTTATTTTACATAAATCTTCTTCCCAGCTTGTAACACTGTAATGAAATGCATCCCCATTTCACTAGATGGATGAATGCTCAGAAATCTCTAATTCATCACTACATGTCATGCGCATTACTGATCCCACCTTTTATACAACAATGAGTAGTCCATAATATTTTTTGCCAGTAGTGACTAGATTACCAGGTGGGCTGCATGAACAGCTTCAACTACATAATATGAATTTAAATGATATTGAACTTCTATTTTGTTAAAATAATGAGTTTATAGTTTAATTTAATTTATTTTATCTATTATCTACTTTTATATTAATAATAAGATAGTATGTATACTAATAAAATGATAACATTAAAGAGCATAAAGGCTCTTACAACAAAATCAAAATTTCCCGCTCTTACTATATGTTAAATCATACCTCTTAAAGTAACATAACCTAAAACATTAAAAATTCAGTTCAAACTGTCATAACAGACAGAATCTCTAACCTCAAAGTTTAGAAAAGCAAAACGCTTATTTATACCAAAATTTAAATATTCAACGTACGAAATACCTTCGATTTTTGTTAACATACATCCGAAACTATCTTAAAATATCTAATTAATTAATCCCTCGCAGCAATAAACCAAATACGTTAAGAAAGAGGGTCCGTGTGAGTTCGAACACTGGTATCATAAAAAGGCGCCTTTTGTAACCATCTGTATCATGGTATCCATCCAATCCATCTTTACTAATCCAATTTTGTGGCATCTTATTTATAAACCTACGTTGATTCGAATCCCATGCTTTGAAAACAGATATAAGCCTTGGAAACGACAGCAACTTTTTTATTAATATTTTATATGTAAAAGAAAGTAAAACTAAACAGAAATAAAAATAAAGGAAATAAATAAAAATAAATGTTAACTTGAAAACAAGTTAAAACGGGTAGATACCGTAAACACTATATACAAAATTGAATTCGAAGAATAGTCCACCTGTCCATAATTCTGCAGATAGTATAGACTTGTCATATCCGTTAACGCACATCACTTTATATATCTGTCTGTCTGTTTAACATTTTATCGATTTATGTAACACAAAGAGCCGTCGGTCGTGTATTCAGAGCGATGCTACTGTATAAGTATCATGCCAGGACACCAGTAGAAGCTTTAGCGATGACAGGAAACTGTTATACAACAAACGTGAACCTGCGACAATGCCTAAACAGTCCCAGGAGATACGTAGACAAAAATAACCCGACGCTTTACCTCCCTTAAGCATAACCAATCCTAAACAAGTTTGATGTAGGTAACGGCAATACAATGAATGTGTATATGTATGCGGAGGTAGAAATAGACAAGGTGTTTGTCTGGCTGGTAGTAAGCTGGAAATAAACATAGAAACAGAGAAAATCTCTATAAATGTGTATGAAATCCTTATAAGGGGTATAAATGTTTTAAGTAGAAAAATTAAAATGGTCGATTGTTTTATAGAGTATAGGTGCTACATAAGACAAAAATCTTGCATCAGATTTAGAGAGGGATATAAAAGAAGAGAGACAGATCCCAGATACAATTTCAACGTTAATACAAGCCTTTTTAAACGTTATTCGACAAGGGGAAAAGGTTGTCAGGCAAGCTTGTTATGGCCAAGGGTGTAAGCTTACTGCAAGGTTATGATCAAGCTTGCAGTTGAACAGGACAAGGTTTTTCCCAAGTAAGGTTACAGGTTAAGCTTGTCTGTAAAAGCATGTGATAAGGTACCATGGCAAGGTTCCCATAAGCTGTCTGTAACACCGATATGACAAGGTTGGAATAATAATGTTGAGCCAAGCTTTAAGAAAGCCTGTACAACCTTGATAAAAGTTTGTAACAATCAAACAAAATAGGAATTGATATAATTTTTCTTTTTCTTGGTTTCTAGGTCATAAAAATATAGAAATTACATTAGGACGTTTCGTTTTAATTTCAAGAGCTTTTTCAAGTATATGTAAAAATATAAATTATATGTTATACATTTTTTATTTAATAAACAAACATTGTTTACTATGAATTTGAATTATGATTTTATCATTTATTAAACAATTACTTATAAGTTACACCATTACATTTATATTTTTATATGTATACTTGAAAAAGCTTTTGAAAATCAAAGTAAACTCCTTATTAATGTACATTTCATATTTTGACCTAAAAACCAAGAAAATGAAGAAATTAATACCCAATTCCTATTTGTTTGATGTTGTAAGCTTTTATCAAGTTTGTATAAGCTTTCTCTAAAGCTTGGCTATAGTCAAGGAAAGGAGTTGGTATATGACCTCTTCTTCATGTGACTTTGAAATTACTAAAATATTTTAAGGAAAGATATAACCAGCAAGCTGAAACCAAAATAAATTTCGTACAAATAAACTTTATGTAACTTCCAAGTGTTTCCAAAAATGTTTTTTACAAAATTATTGCTAAACAAAACTTAGAGAGAATTTAGTAAATTAGATATAATTTGCGTTCTTTTTATTTTTCGGATGCCGTCCATCGTCTCCTAAATATTTATTGTTTTCAAAATCACATCTGTTGCATCAAGTAAATTCATTTAAATAAAATTAGAATTTCATATTTAATAATAAAAAAAAAAACTTCTACATATTTATATATACATATTTAGATTGCGTTTTTATATTTATATAGAAACAACACTATAATCTATTTTCCGTTGCCATCGTGTTGCCGCGATTCTCTGTAATAAAAAAACGAACACTATTAAAAATTAAACAATACCAGAGATGGAAGACAAGGGAAACGGCTATCAGTTTCCAAGAGTCGACAAGTCGTCGTGGATATTATGAAAAGTAACTGTTTCCCTCGTTACTACAAAATACAAACTATCTTATTTTTACTATACTTAGTGGTTATTAAATAAAATACTCACCAAAAATAATTTAAGCATTTCAGTCTTCTGGAAAGGTTTTTTTAAGCTTTTCCCTGTTAGAGAATGATTTTGCCGCAATATTGTCCTCTAGTGGCTTTTTAGGATGTTTGATGTCAAACTCTTAACGTCCTTCCATGGGTTGATATCAAATATCGAATCTGTAAATTTTTGTTGGAATTAATTCAATAAATGAACATGGTTTCGGACTTAAAAAAACAGGAATAATTTAATAATATCAATTACTCACCAACTTTTTTCTCAAGAAGAGTTTTCAACTATTTGATGTTACTAATGTCATAGAAGCTTCTATATCGCTGAAAAAGAATTTATAAGTTATGAAATTGATTCTCCTCTTAATCCTTATTAGTTACCATATAATGCCTGTTGTATTGTGGCAGTCTGTTGGCCAAACCTTAAACCGTATTCATTTTAGTTTCTAAACACTCTGCTATGAAAGAAAAATCTTCTAAGACCTTCCACATTACGCCTGGGTTTAATTTAATTTGTGACGCTCATTACTGTAATCGGTTCCTAAAAAATATTTGATAACATTAGAATGATTTCTTGAAATAAGAGATACAAATACATATATATAATATTCTTATTAATTATAACACTAAATTTATATGTTATTTGAATTTATTTAAAAATTCTATTTACACTGTCATTAAAACTGAAAAAAACCTCAAACATTTAATATTCATTAATTTCTGAATTATACAAAATCAATTATACTACAACTATTTAGTTAGCAAATATAAACTATAACTTTTTAACTAAGTGCATTGGCTTATGCGCTTATGGTGTAGAAAATTAGTTAGAATTATATGCAATAGTTGGGCAATTGGCAGACACAGTTCAATTCATCGGTTAGAATTATAAATATTGATATTCTTGAAGCAAACAACGCATATCTAGTAAAAGATATAAAATTAGGTAATACTTACTTTTGCATGAATGATGTTTAAAACTATTATACACTGAAACAGCTCAAACGCGTACCACCACAACTGACACAACAATTAATGGCGGTCGATGACAGAATAGCGGAATGGCGGTTAAATCAAAAAAAAATCATATCGATAAACGATTGACGCCGATCACTCCGGAAATACACGAAGTCACCGTACCTGAATAATAACTTTGCCGCAACCTTGCAATTAACCCCAGCAATACCTTTTACTGTTAAGTTTGTCTGGACAAGGTAAAGTTAAGCAAGTGGCAAGCTTATCGTAAGCTTACGTGTTTATCTGGGATTACAGTGACCCAAAATATTGCAACAAGGTGAAAATTTCTTATTGTTGAAATATACTAAAATTTTTTGGGGTAGTTTGCATGTCTAGAAACCCCAAAATTATTTTTCACACGTCACGTGACCAATAGTATGGGCGGTAAATTTAAAAATATGCTGAGATCTACCAAAAGTAAGGTTAGATGACATGATATCGAAAAAAGTTATTTGAAAAAGTTGCTTAGAATTCAATTTTGAGGTGTACCAAATTTTTGTAAACAATCTTTAAAAAAATAAAAACAAATTTCCATATATTCTTTTATTGAATTACATATTTAAATTTTTTCGCTCTTAGGAGCTCAACTCTTCCAATTTGGTTGATCTACACAAGTTTTGTTAATTTTTGCATATTATACATAGCGAAAACTGAAAAGTACGTTTTCAGTATGACAATTGTTGTTGCAAAATAAATAAAATTTTACAAACATTTTCTCTCTAAACCACTTAGCAGACATTACTTTTATTGAAAATTATTATATTCTTGTTTGTTTTCGGCATTAATGTGGAAACTGTTAGTCAAAAACTGATACTTTTACATGCACGCACCGAAGGTTTTAAAGTAGATTTTGAAATTGGAGAACAACGAATAATAAGCAATAGGTAAAATAAAAATGGTAGTAAGTAATTGCTTATTTGCCAAAAAATTTACTACATTATTTTATTGTTTCTAATTCCAAAGCCTACCTTACTTATAAGGAACAGAAGGATATGTATGTCTAACAAGTAGGTATACATTTTTAGAGTTTCATTTCTTAGTTGTTCATTACTATTAGTTATTGTTTAAATGTTTTTGCTTATTAAGTATTCCTATCATTAGCTAAAAATACTGGTTATTTATTTCTACTGAGTTTTGTAATTTTGAAACCTACATAAACACCTTTGGTGCGTGCAATAACTTTGTGAGGGCTTAGATGTTTAGTGTTTTGAGTTTTGGACTACCGATTTCACTTTAACGCAGAAAACAAAAAGAACATATGATAATCTTCAATAAAAGTAATGTTTGCTAAGTGGTTTGAGAGAAAATGTTTGTAAAATTATTTATTATTACTAGTAGATTACAGTCCCTTGCAACAACAATTTCGTCACATGAAAGTCGTACTTTTCAGTTTTCGCTATGTTAATTATGCAAAAATTGAGAAAACTGTTTAAGTATCAACCAAATTTGAAAATAGTACTGCAGTTGAGTTGCTAAGAGCGAAAAAAATCGAAATATGTAATTCAATGAAACAATATTTGGAGAAATTGTGATTTTTTATTTTTTTTTTAAATATGTTCACAAAATTTGCATGCGGCATCAGAATTGAATTCTAAGCAACTTTTTCAAATAACTTTTTTGGATATCATGTCATCTAACCCCACTTTTTGCAGATTCACGGCATATTTTTTAAATTTACCGCCGTACTAGTAGTCACGTGACATGTGTCAAAATAAATTTTGGGGTTTCTAGACATACACAACCTATCCCAAAAATAAAAAAAAAATTAGTATATTTTAATAATAAAAAAATTTCCCATATGTTGCAATATTTATGCCGGTCACTGTATATCATCTATAAACTGTGTTAGTGTAATATAATAAGCATGTGTGGTCTGGAAATAGCAAATAAAATAACAAACAAAATACCCAGGCGAAAAACCCTATATTGAATAGATGGCTTACATTTAGTTCACTTTAAAATTATTTAAAAAGGTGTTGCCACTTCGCACTCAGAAAATGATAAATTTTATATTCTGAGTGCGAAGTAGCAACACCTTTTTAAATAATTTTAAAGTATCGTTTGTTGTAATTAAGTGTTTTATTGTCTACTTGATGTCTGTTCTTTACATATTTTACTTATTCTTACTTTTTACATTGCACTTTCTAATTTTGCTTATGTTTTTTTTAAATCTTGACTATTTTTTAAACTGATTTTGAATTCCAATCTGATGATACTCGGCTAGAGCGAAACCGGTCGTGCAATACATTAAAGAATTTTGTGAGGATCAAGATCTTGTTTCTTCTTTGTTCCTTTCCAATAATATATTTTATGTTTCATATAGTATACAGGATGATTCTCAATATATGCGACAAACTTTAACAACTGATTCCTGAGGTTATTTTGATCATAAAAGTTCATGTGAGTATATGTCCAAAACGGTTTGGTTTTAAAGTTATTGAATGTTGAATGTTTAATAATAAATTATGAACTATGACTAACACGATATAATATCACAGTCGATTCTTCAAAAACTATTGTGTTGAGAGGGAATTGTTTATTTACCATTTCTATATTTGTCAATAGTTGTCTGAGTATTCATTCAGTTTATTGCCAGTTTCTGTTTTCTAAAATGAATTACACGAATGCTGAGATGTGTGATATGCATTTCGTTTACGGTCTTGCCAATGAAAATTCGCGTGCTGCTAGACATTCTTTATGAAGAACGATACCCGAACCATATCATCCCGCATCATTCAATATTGCCCGTCTTCACCAACGTCTTTAGTGAAACGGGGAATTTTTAAAAACGGACGACTGATAACGGGCACCCATCTACAGTGAGAACTCCACAAGTTGAAGAAATGGTACTAAATGAAATTGAGGAACATCCTACTACAAGCACCAGAAAAATTGCGTTTGCTTTGAACATTAGTCAGGCCACAGTTTGGAGAATATTGAAAGATCAACTGTTGTATCCATATCACATTCAACGGGTGCAGGTACTTTTGCCGGCAGATTTCCCGCAAAGAGTGGCTTTTTGTCAATGGATGCAACACAAATCGCACAAATCTGACTATTTGCTCACATATTCTTTCACCGACGAGGCTACTTTCTTAGAAACGCGATTATTAATTTTCATAATAATCACATATGGGCCGAAGAAATCCGCACGAACTAGTGAATGCCCGTCATCAACATCAATTCTCTGTCAATGTGTGGGCCGGAATTGTTGGAGATCACTTGATAGGTCCACATTTTTTACCGATGCGGTTAAATGGCGAGGTATACCGCAAATTTCTTGAAGAGGAGCTACCCCTACTGCTGAAAGAAGTTGCGTTGCAATTAAGATTACAAATGTATTTTATGCATGACGGTGCTCCAGCGCATTTTAGTTTAGTTGCCTGCGGGTTTTTAGACAATACGTATCCAGATGGGTGGATAGGACGGGGAGGTCCACAACTGTGGCCTCCTCGGTCTCCAGACTTAAATTCTTTGGATTTTTTTCTCTGGGGTCACCTTAAGTCATTAGTTTGTACGACTCCCATTGAAAATGTCGATGAACTGAGAAATGGTATTATCGCAGCTTTTCAAACAGTTCAAAATACCCCTGGTGTTTTAGAACGGACTCGCCAGTCAATACGACGGAGGATAGAAGCTTGTATTGCAGTTGGGGGCGGTCATTTTCAACAGTTAGTATAAGTTAATTTTGTTTTAATAATTATTTTGTTAATTTATAATAAAAACATTAATTATGTTAACTTACTATTAAACATTGTACAACTTTAGAACTAAACGATTTTGGACATATGTTCTTATGAACTTTTATGATCAAAATAACCCCAGGAATCAGCACTTAAAGTTTGTCGCATATATTGAGAATCACCTCTGTATAATATTGTTTAAGTTTACTGTTATTTCTTAATATTTTCTTTCTGTAGTATGTACTTCTTTTATTAATTTATTAATAGTTTAGTGAAATTCTGGTTTGAGATAATTAAAACTAATTTATATGGCAAGACGTTTCGACTTTAGTACAGTCTTCTTTCAATTGCTTATAATAACATTATTATTGTAATATTAGTATTCCATTCCATATTACTGACATCGTCAAGGCGGAACGTTTTGGGATATAAATTAGTTTAGTTATCTTAAGCCGAAACGTCAATAAACTATTAATTAGTCACAGAATCATGGCTCTAAAATCAAAGTATCAAGTATTTCTTTCATCCACATATCACATTTTCTTAATGCATGTTGCAATCCATAAAATGGGATTGGAAATTGAATGTATAATAAGTAATTGTCCTTTCCAATACATAAAGTATTGAAGTATTTAATTTATTATATTTTTAAAACAACATGTTTCGGCTAGTAAGATGAATGCTATCAACAGATTTTAAAATATCAAAAATACTGGATTAAAGTAGTCATAACTGATGTAAAACACAAAGATGGTAGCTATTGACTGTTTTTATCCAGTATTTTCGATATAACATTTTTTTTAAACCTGGTGATGGCATTCATTTACTAGCCGAAACACGTTGTTTCAAAAATATAATAAATTAAATACTTTATGAATTAGAAAGAACAATTATTTATACTTACATCTAATGTTTCTCTAAGAATCCCGACTTACTTCCTAAGATGCCATGTTTATTATTGATTTCAAATACATACATATCACATTTGTTTGTTTTTTTTTGCATACTAACATAGTTAACAAATAATTGTGTCTGCCTATAAGCTTAGTAAGATTTTCATAAAACACGTAATTTTTGATATTCTCGAAATAGAATGCCCCGCAACAAATGCTTACTCCTTCATAAAACAAAAACTTATATGATAGTTATTTTTCTCCTTTTATTTTGACAAAACCAGCCACATGGACTTTATCTCTGGTTTTAAAATGTTTGTAACCATGTTATTTATGTTAATGACTTTAATAGTTTGTAATTACAATTAAAAAATAAATATTAATGTTTAATTGTTTATTTTTTTTTTTGCAGGATACGTATATGGAATTTTACACCTGCTACTGGGAAAAGTCCCACGCATAATGAAAATTACTCTTACAGAATTTTTCCCCCAAAAAGTGGAAATTCCCTGTATTTCCTTAGTTTTGCATCATATTTTGATGTACTCTTACCCAACAACGTATTTACTTTGCATAATTACTCCAGTTATAAGGTATTTACCAGTTTCCTCTAAATAACTGGAATCTACCTAAAGTTTTCCATGCCTACTTACACTTTCAATTGTGTGCAATTTACTATTTAGGGAAGAAACAGATTACCTGTAAGTTGTTCGTTTAAAGATTAAAACGTAACCCGTTATAAATGAGGCCTTACTCTCAACTAGTTGACTGCTATTGAAGGCCTAGCCCTATTTCAGACGAGGCGGTTTAGTTGATTCAACTAAGTTGCTTAGTTTGCTCTCAACTAGGTAATTGCCATTGGAAGAACCCTACTCAAGTCGCCGAAGCGGTGAAGTTAACTCCGTGTGAAAGGGTTCATATCAATATGCTCCTTGGCAATCATCCGTTCAACTAGTGGAATCAACTAATTGCGTCGTCTGAAAGAGGCCTAAATATGCAGGCCTACGACATAAGGTGGGAGTAGCTACCGTGTCGGGCTATCCGCTGTTGCTGCCAGTGTTTTTTTTAATACTAATAATATTTATTCATTAAAAACGACAGTGTGTGCTATAACAAGTCAGAAAAAACAATTAAATAAGCACCACCAAACTAAAACAAAATATAGAAAAATATATCAATAATCTTAATAATAAGATACAAAAACAAAAAAAAAGAAATTTATAAACAGAAAGAAAAAGAAAGCAAAAGAAGATCGTATTACTCTCCGAAATATTCAGCCACCGAGTAAAAGAAATTTTGTAACAAAAATGCTTTTATTGACTTTCGAAAACTTTTATAACTATCATAACATCTAATTTCGTTGGGTAAATGATTAAATATTTTTATTCCTAAGTTATATGCACCTTGACTTATAATATTCATTGAACTAGAAGGTAAGTGCAGTTGATCTTTTATCCTAGTGCCATAATCATGAATTTTCGCGTTGGTCGGAATATTTGCTTTTGACTGGTATATGTAACTCGTGTTCTCGGGGTATGTTTGTATATAAGCAGGGTGATGTTAGACTGCGCACCTAAAAGATCTAGTGTCTCTCCTATTCTTGCTGTTTTATAGTTGGCCTTCCAATGCGTTCTCGGGGTATCTCCCATTCAATGCCCTAGGCTTTAATATCTAGACTGATTGTTCTTGCCTTTCACAAAATGTATCCGTTCACATCATGAATGCAATCTTGAGCATTCTTTTCATTCGTTCTCTGGGCTTCGCACTGCAGTATACCATCCCAACAGCCACAGACAGCGTAATTTGACGTCTACCTAAACGATTGATTAAATGACAGGTCAACTCTTCTTGTTACAAGCGTATAGTAAGTGAAAATCTTGTCAGATCTTTTTCGTAATCTTCATAGAAATAAAGACTTCGAATTAGGATCACGATAATATTAGGATACCTAATAGATGTAAGCACGTTTACGCTTTTTCCAGCAATCGAAAATAGGTGAATCAGCATCGCATTCCGCGCATAGTTACGGCACAATATAAATAGCAACGACCTAGCTTCATCTTCTCAAATTTGTACATAATATTTCCCTACTATCACTATACCTGTAGTATGAAATTAGATTGTGCCCAGTTATGCTGCTATTTTTCAAGAGAGTGAATTGAGCCGGCCCTGATGTGTTCAAAATATTTTGCATTCGCGCATTAAAATTTCAGATGAACTCTAAGAAATGTGTAAATATGCAAATTTTCATATGCACGAGCATGTATGCGTACTGACATTTTAACGTGCGAAAACAACATTATTTTTAGCCATCAGGGTTTACAAAATTGCATTAAGCCAATGTATATAATTAAAAATCACTCTTTTAATTATTTTTTTTTGTAAGATAGCATGAAAAACATGACTAACCTCACATGATTATTAGTCAATGCTATCGAACACCTGCCTGACTATTATAACTTTAATTATACTATCAAGGCATCGTATTTACTATCCCTTTTCGTCTTTAACCGCAAAATATGACACACCACTACTTCTGCATGCACAGGCATATATACATTAGGTTCGTCATTATTTTCTGGCAAGTGAGTCACCTCCTCAGTAGCTCAGGAGGTAACAGTCAGCGAAAGCCATTTACAGGACTTTAAAATTTCACCGTTAGAAGAAAGAAACCTCCATTGCTACGCAGAATATAGGACAGAGTGAGGCATTCTTACTGTTAGTAGTATTGTCGCTGGTCGCTGCTAACATGATTGTATTCAAATGCATTTGGGATGATACATAAGATGAATAAGTGCGTATTTAGAAGCCAAACAAAAAAGAAAAAGTTACATTACTACCGTCGTAGATTCATTGTGTTCTACTTAAATAAAGTGGCGTTAAAGAAATGTCAACAATAGATACGAGGTCAATGAAAGCGATTTTCGTTCAATATTGTCGTACATTGTCGATTATAGTGGAGGTAAATGTTTAACTCATTAAGTATTAAATATGAATGAAAGTATGAACTAGTAAATATTTAATTTCAAAGAACTCATACGCATGTATGAATGTTTGTACAATATCTATAGGCAGGGATGTGTATACACTAATATTGGTCGATATTGATAAAGAAACATTCACCTAAGTGCCTGTAGTTGCTTTTTTCTTCTTATCTATGCTGTAGAATTTGTATAAATCAATATTATTTGGAATGTTTCGCTAAAAACATCAATTTTCCACCTTTTCTTGTATTTAAACCGATTTCTAAAGAACCAGAAATACGTTTCTTTTAAAATAAATTAACTATTAATATTTTATGTTACTATATAATTAATGTGTAGAGAGAGAGATGTCTACAAAGTTCAAGTCTCTGAGCAAATACGCATCTACATGGAGAAAAAAAAGGTTTTAAAACTTGTATTGTTAAGAAAATGTCTTTAATCATACTAGAACATCATGCATAAATTATAAACCAACTTAATAGTCATAAACATACTTTATTTTAAATAAAATGAGCAAAAAAAATACCATTAATATATCAAACTATTTATTATTATTAAATAAACAAAATACGAGTGTGAATAAAAAATCAAAGGAAAGGGTTGGACCTCGAAGTGACAAAAAGGCAATCATGAAGTACCCAAACATTCAGAGAATTCATAAAAATTATGATATAAACGAAATTTCCTAAAATCCTTGCGAAGGCTTAACATTGAACTCCTTTTCTTCAATGTCAACAAGTAAGTGATTAAAAAATTTAATTTTCATACTTTTTAAACCTAAACTCATAAAAAGAAAGTAGGCATCCAACCGTTTTTAGCTGTCTTATCTTGTAGACTTCGTGATTTCGAATTAATCTAAGCATGTTTGTTTCTGAGTGCCCAAAGCGCTGTCTCTAATATGTAATTACAGGCGAGCTGCGGTATTTTAAATTTTTTAAATAAAGACTTGCACGATTTGGTAAAATGAATAGCTGTTAAAAATCTGATAACTCATCTTTAAGCCAAAAAAGAACTACCAACCAAAACCCGCTGCTTCGCGAGAATATATTTCTGCCTACGATATGACCCAGAGGATTCCGTTTAGTCTCAAAAGATTCGGCAGGGCAAACGAACATTTTGGATAATATTAAAATAAACTAAGATCAGTAGTTCACTTATTAAGATTTTAAGTATGAAAAACAACGAAACTTGAACATGCATTTTTCACACGGTTTTGCAAATATCTTAATAATCTTAAAAATTTCACCTCGAATAGTTTGGAAACGGCCAGAAATATGGAAGTTTGCTTCCACCATTTGTGTTCTCTAAAGACATTCACCTTGAAATGAAGTTATAGCAATGTTCAGTGGTAAAAACCTCAAAAGCTTAAATTTTTGCCTACTATTCTCCGTACAAAATCAAAGCTATAAGTACCGAATTTGTAGGAAATAGGTAAGTAGGTAAGCAACTGCACCAGAAAGATGTTTGAGCGAGAAACTTTTGGCTTTCCATATAGTTTTTCAAAACGCTGCATCGTGCAGTTGAAGCCAAATACCGATAAAATTGGCAGAAATCACAAAATTATGTTAATGCATGCTTTTCGAGGTCAAAAACTCGAAAAAGAAAAAAACATTAAAAAAAGTCTAGAATCAAGATTAGAACCGAAATGCTGGTCTTTACGCCAAAACTGATAAAAAGTAGGACAAAAACAAGTGACAAACAACGAATTCAACTTAGGATCAACATTCAGGTCAAATAAGGTTTTATGGTTATTAATTTTTTTGGCAACTAAAGATATTTTTTTTCTTGATGAACGCGGTTCAGAAACACCACAGCTTCTTGACTTTTCGTATTTGGTCCTTCTAGTTTTCGTCTCCTTAGATGGTATTGATAGCTATACAATTATGAGCGCAGCTCGAAGGCGTCTTCCTAGATTGTATTTTTCCTAATTTTTTAAGTGGCGTTTTGTAAACTTTCCTAAGTTCTGGAGGTGATATAACATTTTCTTATAATATTAAAACCTCTATTTGTCCCGATGCTTTAAAATTTGTTTGGGGGGGGGGGGGGGGGGGGCGAAATATAATTCAGTGAGGGATGTTTATAGTGTCCAAGATTACTTCTTGCTTTTCGATTATTATTCGCTCTCAACCCATTTCAAAACAAACTATTGAGTGTCTTTGACAGCTCGATTAATCGAATTGTATCCATTTAAAGTAATTTTAAAATAAATACATTTTCGAACTACGCAAAAATTACAGCTTAATCACGCTTGAATTATCTTCTCTATCTGTAATTATATATTTTTTTTTCAATCTTTAAAAATATCATAGAAAATGTATTTATTTTGGTTGCCTAGAGTTTTTGGGATAAAAAAAGTAACCTACCAAAGCTGTAGCGTAGTTTTAAGCACGGATGAAACTACGGTATTAAACCCATTATACAACAAATAACTGATTAAAGAAATAAACATAAGCACATATTTATTCTAAAAAAAAATAAAAACATGTATGTATAGTGTTTGTGTAAAGCCAAAAATATAAACAAGTTAATGGATGCTTCTAAATGAAATTCGAACCGCATCTTACAGCAATAAGAGTAAACAATTTTTAAAAGTATGCAATACATATGTGATTAAAAAAGCGCTTTTTTAAATAGTGGTTTCGTTTTATTTTAAAGCCCAAATGAAGTTATTTCATTTTTTATATACTCTAAAGGTTCTTTATCACCAATCTGCTCATTCTACCCATCTATGCGCTGTATAAAGCAGATGAAAGCTAACTCAACATTTTTAACCCATGCAGATATTTACCTTGCCCTGATTGTTAGTTTAAAACATTTCCGCAAACAAGAAAAAATCGAATTTATTTGAGAAATTACAAATGGAATTGTGTGATGTTTAATTATACTTGCACGATTTTAACTGTTCCGTTTATGATATGAACTTCTAAATTACAACCATTATGCAAATCGCAATTGATTACAAATAATAGCTAGTATTATCTAACAATGCTTCCATCTAATTGACACTATTATTATAGACACGGAGACAGAAAGTCTTAATGGCTCTTTATCCACGAGAACAAAGACATTGGCTTTGTTTCATCTATTAGATGTTCTATACGGCCACATGCGGCATACTTGTAAGTATATTATTTATTATTTAACGCACTATCGAAGATGTCATGCAATTTTCTTTCTTTTCTTTTTCTTCAATTTTATCATTTTGGTCGGAATGACCCGACAAAGGAAGGAATAGATTATTAATCCAGGAATTATGATAAACATCATACTGCGAGATACGTATTCAGGATTTGAAGAAAATTGTGACATTATTTCAAATTATAAATTAGGTACAGCTCCTACCAAAAAAAAGTTAACGACCTACGCGAAAATGTATGTGGCGAGCGCATTTAGGATGGACTATAGCTTTTACTACGACTCCGGCTTATCGGTGTAAACAGATGTTATGTATGATGCGTTGTGTATTTATCCGGCACAGGATTTCTTGTTTTTATAATTTAGTTTTTGTTATTAAGACATAAACAAGCAGGCGTTGAAATAATATTTTTATGTATTCCTTGGTAAAATAGATTTTCTCTTTATGAATGTTCTTATTGATTTATTGGAATTTCGCAAAATGTTCTCACTATAAATTTATTTTATTATTTTATCTAATTATAATAGTTGCATAAATTCATTTCTTCAATCTTGAAGCATCCAATGTCTCCAGTCCCCATTATTTTCGATTACTTCCTGAAGGTTTCTTATAGTTTATCTGCATTTTCTGGAATGAAGTCTTTATATATGTATAAATATATATTCTGCTCTAATGCAGCTCAAACATTTTCAATAGGACATAAGTCCGGACTATTTAGAGGCCAGATCAATTCTTGTTAAATAAATGTTTGCGGAACGTATCCATTCTTGCACAATTTACGATTTCTGCACGGGACAGTTATCGTGTTGAAACACAAAATTGTCCCCATATTTACCGATGGCATCATCAGCTTTATAAGAATGTTTTGATTTCTGCAACACCTACTGCTTTCATTTCAACTATTCACCCAGTCAACCAAATTCAAATTTCCCGCAATTATTTTTAGTAACTTCAACATTAAAGCCATGAAATTACCTAGGATTTTGTATTAGACTAATGGTTATTTGAATACCTTTAAGTTGAAGTTACTAAAAATAATTGCGGGAAATTTGAATTTGGTTAACTGGGCAGTGTTCTAATTCTTTACTATTAAAAATATAAGGGAGACCTAATATTAGTGTCGAGATATACAATCGCAGACAAGAGTTAATTCCAATTTATTTTTCAGTATTATGTTGTAAAAAAGCAATGAAAGGCTAACACATTTAGGAAGTATTGAGAGATAATAAAAAAAAATTAAAGTTATGCAAAATTTTAATTGAAATGTTTTATTAATTTTATTATGAAAGAATATGCCTATGATATTTGTCCGTAACTATATGTATTTTAGTTATGCGAGGTTCTAATGAAAAATATGTTTATACATATGTTATAAGAGGCGAATATCAGATAAACCCAAATGCTTCCCTTTGTGGTTTTTGCCGCAAACTTGTTGCGCCTTAAACTGAATGAATACTCTTATTTGAAAACTAATAATAATAAATCAAGATCGTCAAAACAACTTTCATAGATAATTTACCAAATGAATAGCGAACGTAAAATATGAATTTATCAAATACGAGTAAACATTACGTATGTGGGCTACTCTTCGATTGGCATGAACAAAATTACCTCCAATAAACACAGTTGTATGTATAGTTCAACCTGAGAATATATAATCAAAATCGCGATTCAGATTGTTAACCTTTTTGTGGGAGGAGCTGTACATATTAGGTACTACATTCAAATAACTGTGAATGTAATTGGGAATAAAAAAAAAGGCATAAGCAAGCTTTTCCTTTTACTTTCTGTTGATTGTGAATTTAATATGCAAATAAGCACTAAAAGAAAATGTCAGCAGGAATGTTCAATTCAATTACTAATCCATTTCCTGTACATAAATCACCACAGAATACACCTAACCTCAACAATTTATGTGCTAAGAACATGCTCGTTAATCATAAAGGCATTTGCTTAAACAATACTATATACTTCTATAAATATTCATCTACAAACCTATTTAGTATAACATTTTAAGGTACTGACTAGATGGTCTTTCTAGTCACGCATCTATTTAATTGTTCCAATATTACTTATTTAACCAACCGGAAAAGGATGCAAATAAATTTGTCATATTACTTAAAATACTAACACATCATAATAGGATGTAAGCAATAGTGTTGTATATAGTAGTATCAGGTGATATTGAATTGATGCACACACAAGGAAAACTATTTTGCATGCTGACGTTTTGTATAGTAAAAAGAGTGATGAATTCTTTCACAGAAACCATTAACTCTTACTTACTACGTATACACGCCTTTTTTTACGCTATTCTACGCTCTCATAAGTGAATAGATTAAACCTATATAGGCACGTCACAATTAACTATACAGGTTCTATCAGGTGTCTAATACGTCTGTATTTATGCAATAAATCCGGCTGATTTGTAATAGATACTTGGGTTATGTTGTGTGAAACGGATGTAAATCTTTTTTGGACTAGGTTAGGGACGCAGGTATAATCGATAATGTGAGGGCGGACCAATTAGGGAAAGAGGCGGTGTCTTGGGAGGATAGTGCTTTAATTAGGTATGGGTTAAATTCGGCTAGGGTAGTTAAAAAAAGCCTTTAGAAATAACCTAATAATTGGCAAGGCACACTGAGAAAAATGGGCTAAGTAAGTAAAGTGTTTACTTGATAAAAAATTATTTGCAATAGATAAAGTTTTACTTGGAACTATTCTCGTTAATTTATATCTGCAACTAAACCCAGTTTCCTGAATGCAAGTTGTTATTGTAAATAGTGCTTTTATTAACGGCTATTACACAACGTACCTGACAAATTTGTGGTAAGTAACGTATTACTTATGACTGCTGGTACTGTATCTAACTACAGCACATGGTCAGTAGAAGTAACAACAATGCTGATCGCTATTAAACTCATGTATTTTCTAAAATAGGTAGCAAATTGCCACAACTATAATTATTTGAGTTTTGCTGCCACCCCGTGATTGTTTTACTATTCCTGATTGGCTAATGCGGCGGAGTAATGAAATAGCCCCGAGACGGCTACGCGCGCAGACGCGGGCTAGCGTCAAGTAAGAGTTACGGACGTGGGAAAAGGTCGTCGAAAAAGGGTGGCCAAGGAGTACGACTATTGTAGGCCAGTTGAAACGCCAATATATTAAAAATACCGGGTGAGTTGACTCAAGGGTCCATCCGTATAAAGAATCCCAGCGAAAGAATAAGTACCGAGCCTATAAGCAATCGGATGCTTCAAGATTGCAGTTTTAAACCACGTGGTGGGATATTTGAATTCTCCATCATTGTGATGATATCTGCGCCCGCTGGTGAAGTTAAAGTGTGGATGCCGTCGCTAGCTGAGTGACAGTCTAAGTGCCACCTGCAGTTAGGGATACCCCGACGAAGTAGCCGTTTTCGAGGCGATCACCGGACATAACCGCCACGTACGCCGACAGAGGATCAACTCGCCGAGACAACGCCCAGTACAAAGAACCAACAGAAACCGCAAGTTTATCGCCTAGGTATATTATTTCTTTGTTTGTTATTAGTTGTAACTTTAAAGCCATATTTCTCTTTGTCCTTTGTTTAGATTTCAATAATTTCAATAACTAAATAACGTTTCAAGGGGCCCCATTTACCTTATCTTTTATTATTGCTTTGTTCATTTTTTCATTATTAAGGAATATATTTTATGAGTCATTACGTTGTAAATTGTTTAAAAAAAACTGTTGTTATAGTGAAACCAATATCTTTCATTCATATCAGGTAGTCACTGTGTTTGTCCTATACAAAATAAAACTATTACTAATAATACTGTTTTTTTTTTCTTAAGTAATAAGTATTATGTACCATCTTTAGCAAAATAAATGCAAATTTAATCTTCAATTATTAATGCAATCGAAGCTACAACACACTGAATAGTAATTAAAAATTATTTGCAAACAATTTTGAATTACGCATTGCTCGGTATGCAGTACTTACAGCTGCGGTTGCATAAATAATCGAAGATTTGCGGAACTTTTCTTGTACTTTATCAGTTATTCACACAGAGTACATAGTAAGCTACTTAATAAATATTCACTAAACTTCCTCGTTTCCTACACTACCTATAGTTGAACAACAAATTTAAGGCAAGTATATTGTATATTTATAGCAAACCATTACCTTCTATATATCAGGTATTTAATGAACGTGCATTAATGATACTCTTTCCTTATCACAAGTATTCTAAATAGCTTGTATTAATTATGAAGGTGTGATAGCTGTTATAGAATAGTTCACTCAGAGCAATACATCTACTACTTGACAAGGGCAAATCTTTGCTTACTGCAACTACATATATTCTTTGGCTTAACTATTTCAGTTTAATTATCATAAGTTACCGGTATGAAGCAGACGTAAGTAACTTAGATTGCTTCTTTTTAGTATCAGTGTTTAGGATCTCTTTTTTACTAGTGCTAAGTAATCTGTGCTTTTGTCCCCTATACAGCTGAACTTTTTACTTATGATAATTGTATCTTTATTTATGATTATTAAATTTTTTTCTCAGTGTAGGTATATAGGTTACGGCATGACATTTAAATAGTTACTAGGGCAGTACATATTTATAAATAATTGATACTCTTTAGTGGTGTGAATTAGTGCGAAATTATAGCTTTTAACATAGTTGAGATAAAAAAAAATAAGCTAAATATAATTTTGGAAACTCCGCGCAGTATTGCCTGAGCTTTCGTCCTTCTGAAGAGCTAGTCTGGGCTAAACCTGGAAATTTTCTGAGGTAAATTTGAATGCAAATCAGGGTTTATTACAGAGCACAATCACAGATACCTATATAATGCTCAAAAAAAGTATCACCTGTTAATAATATACAATAAACAAGTGCCTGATAGTATGCACATACACTTCTTATGCATTATTTATTGATTGTCTGCAAGTATGTTTATACTTCCTGCCATTATAAATCGTATGATAACCTAAAACTTTAATAACGTGTTTAACGAGGCCCGAACAAACGGCCATTATGTTCGTGTTCCAATATAATGATACCGTAACTTACTAATTATGTATATAGTAGTGGCATCGTTAATTGTGAAGTCACTGATAACGGTCCTTTTACTTCTGTCTCTTTACTGGCTGGAAGTGAGTAAGTTGGTGTGTATTTTGGGTCAATAATGTAGTAATTATAGACATATTAATGCACGTGATAACGTCGAAAGGCGTTATCTGTATAATATTTTACGTTGTGTACAAATTCGGTTGGTGTAAATTAAGTTGGACTGTTTTAAGCCGGAGAAATAGATTTTTTATTTATAGCAATAAATCTTTGATGATTTTATTTGTATCTATTGTTAGATAGCGCTTTCGTAAGATGGAAAATGCGACGCATTAAATGCTTGCTGATATTATTTCGTATTATAAAAAAAGAATTCTTTGAAACAAAGATATATTTATTCATCACTTTTCAGTGGGTATTGGATCATACCTGCAAATTGCCGGCAAAATTGGCATCCCAGCAACAACGATTCAATAGATTTTATGTAGTAAAATACCGGTATTATATATCACTATCCCTAGTAGCAAAATTTAAATTTCCCACAATTATTTTTAGTAACTTCAACAGAAAGGCATCAAAGTAACTAGTAATCTAATACAAAATTATTGGTAATTTCGTGTCTCAAAGTTGAAGTTACTAAAAATAATTGCGGGAAATTTAAATTTTGCTACTAGGGATTGTACCGGATGATTCAATTCGATATTCGGTAACTTTTTTACTTTTGGGAAAAAGTATAACAAACCATGCATTCGTAGATGCGACCACAAAACCTAATGGATGGTACCACCATTTTATTTTTGTGATGACATCTGTCAAAACGGTAACTGTCAACATTTCTTTTTCTCAAATCATACCATGCATATATTTTTTGCACTATTTGTTTGATAAGTACATATTTTACTTATAATTTCTAATATACAGGCTGATCCAAGTTAAGTAGTCAATATTGTTATCTCCGTTAATATTAATATTACTACGATATTGATTAAATTGGCAAACTGATTACGAGTATTTTTCATGTTGATTAACGTACATTAGCAACAACCATCAATTGACTTGCGCGTTTGCTAGATAACTGTCAAAGTAATGTTTTTTTTTAATGGGTCACTTGTACTTTTTTCAATAATTTGAAAGATAAGTAGCATCATTTACAATATAAAAACTTAAATACAATACTACTACACTAAAATATATAATAAGCAAGTTATGGTAAGTTATTTTATTAATATACATATACGAAAATTGTTACATGTGTTTGTCATACTTAATATAGGTACGTTCTTTCATGGCACTCAGTTCTCCACTGACATTTTGATTTTGTTACGTATTGTTTCTATTTTGAAATCATCACAGAATTAGTAATTAGCTGAAGTGTAGTCATTAAGGTTGCCACATGTAAACGTCTTGATATAGGGACAACGCCTGTCAAAAAGCGGTATCCTTTTCTTAGTAAATAAAGCACCATTTCTTCTAAATTGCTGACACAATTTTCGGTAATAACGACAATACGGCTGTTTCCATAAAAGGTAACGCTCAGCATAATATAGTCACTAGCCCTTTTCCAAATGAGAAAACACCATAACGAATAAAATTAACAAATAACACAACAACAATTTAACAATTAAAAAAATATAAACAATCGAGAAATACTAACAAATAAATGAAGCAACAAAAGTAATTCAGCAATGAATCTCGAAAAAATCGGGATTATACTTCATTGATTGACAGTTTTATAAATGATACATATTTGTTGCTAGTTATCACAAAGGAGGCCTACTACAATTTTTTTCTAAAATACAAATACATCTTTGATATAAATTAAAAGCTATCAACTTCCTTATTATTCATTTTAGTGTGGTAATGTATTTAAGCTTCTATATTATAAATGATATTTTGAATAATATACAATTAAAAAAAAACATTACTTTGATAGTTATCTAGCAAATACATAAGTCAATCGTTTTTCTATTGAATGTACGTTAATCAACATGAAAAATATTAGTTGGCTAATTTAACCAATATTGATGCAACAATAGTAGCATCAATATTAACAGAGATAACAGTAGTGACCATTTAACTTGGATCACCTGTATATATGTATGTATCACTATGATAAAATAATAAAAACAAAATAAAATCACTAAATAGGACTAGAAATCAGCATATCTAGTGAAATTTCATTAGACTTGGCAACACTGCATATTCATGGATCCTCTTCACTTCCACACTTCCTTATAACATATTTTATTTCTGGTTCTGAAACGACCTACATATATCTTCTCGAATGCTCTATAGTGCATTCGCACTAGAAACTTCCATTGGGTATCGATAAAGGATGCATATAGCACCCTCTATGGGCGGCTTGGCTATATAGTATAATCTGCGCGTATACAGGCACGCCATCTGCTAGCACAGTTGAAAATTCAAATCCAAATATCTTGTATAAAATAATGTATTTAGGCAGATCACAAGAGACACTTGTACGTATATTTCAAATATATAAAAAAGGAACTTTATGATCAATCAAGTCATAAAACATCTATTATTTATATACACTCCAACTTTTGCTTTTAGCAAAAATATAGAACAAAATTGCAAACACGCAAAAGTTACCCTTAAAAATTTTCGAATATTCCATCAATTACCTCTATATTGAGGGTATAAAGCTATTTTGCGCTTACCCGGTAATAGATTGTCGCTTGTTTATACCTGACTTGTAAAACGGATATTTATAAGTTATGAATAACGCCATTCCGAATAAAAACCGGCCCTAAAGTGATTAATTTATTCCGTCTTTTCCTTTGCAGTTAGGCATTTCCGTTATGTTATAATATAGGTACCTACCTAACCGTTGAGTGAATGAATTAACTCCCAATCAGTTTTGATTAAAAAATTGTTCACCTCAACTTGTATTTTGACTCATTCAGTTTTGACATAAAAGATCCCTCAGCACTCGGGAACTAAAAAGAATTCTAAACGAACATAACCTACAAATTATCATTTTCAAGTTACAGTTGTGTTATAAAACGAGCTTTCCACACGCAATAGATAGAGATACATACAATGTCGATAAAGCACAAGGAAATTATACAATGTCCGGTTTGTCCGTAAAATTGAATGAATTTTGTACCTACCTTGATAGGCAATTGATCAGTAATCACAATATCAAAATTACAAAAGCAATTTTCATTTCCGCTACAGAAATGCAAAGTTTCCACTTTACACAAACTACAAAATAACAGTGATTGCTTTTTATTCGAGTATACCCAAATATAAAGAAGAAAGCCTTAAAATTTACTTACAAAGACGCCATTTATACTTAAAAAAAGTACTGCGAAAGCGTTCATTCTTCGCCGAATGAATTACCAGGAAACAGTTGGCTAAAACAACCGTACGAAACGAAAATAAACGCTTTTTGATTAATAGTGACGGATGTTAACAGAATAGCAGAGGGAAACATGAATAAATGCACGCGGAGCGCATTCACTTCTACCACACACATCAATTTAACGTACAAAATACGTCGTGTGCTAAGTTCTTACCTTCTGGTTCTGAAAATGAGTGCATGCACGCATCTGTGTTAATAGCATTCGGATACGCTATCAAAGAGATATACACATGTACTTATTATTAAAACTCAATGAATGGCGTGTGTATGTGTAAAGTGTTAAACAGGATACGGTTTTACGTTTCGATTCTCAGAAATATCTGCAGTAAACCCATTTTAGCTCTCCGAACGATGATTGTGCGTACGGCCCACGCGAATCTGTTGTTACACACACGAATTTTTAACTTACACACAAACATGCCGGTTTTTAAGCGACGGGAAAAAAAAACTTATAAATACAGAAATAGAATCTTAGATAAAGCGCATGCCAAAAGATGAAACGACGTCCTTGGAAAGTGTTTATAAATTTATGGTGTTATCGTCAAAAAAATGTTGAGTAAATATAATAAGAATAGTGCGGATATTACACAGCAGGAAATGTTGAGAGTGTTAAATCCGCATCCCTTAGTCAAATTTATTACCTGTATTCCGCACAACTTTCAAAGCAACACAAATACATAGTTCAAATATAAGAAAAGGAGCACTTTGAAGATATGTTAACACTTAAATGACAGGAAATATAGACGTGATTCAAATTAAAAATAGAACATATAAATATTATATCTCACATTAGTTTCTTCCTCCTTCAGAGAAATTTACGTATCTATAGCTGATTAATAAATTAATTGTAATACTACATTATTAACCGCGGAAACTATAAATTAAAATTCTGCGAGTGTATAAATCTCTGGCCGAAATGGTTGCGGCACGTTTGTCGCATAACATCAAGGGAATTAACTTTCAGAACGATTGTCGGCATATATACTTTCCCTTTATTGTTTATTTTAGCCATCGATTATTCGCGGGTGTTCAAATGATATAATTTACATATATGTACATACTTAAAATGTGTCCGTATATAACTATTTGAAGAAATAAATTTACTAAATATTAATAAAATTAATTATCCATAAAGAAAAAGTATATCTGCCGACAATCCTTCTGAAAGCTAATCCCCTTGATATTGTGCGACAAACGTACCGCAACCCTTTTGGCCAGAAATTCATATATTTGCAGAATTTTACTTTATATTTTCCGCGAAATGTAGTAAGTATTAAAATTCTTAGAATCTGCACACGTGCAATTGCTGGTAGGTTAAAGGAGATGTATCTTTCCTTATGTTTCCTAATGGCTTATTTGTTTTGAGTCGATCGTATTGATCGACTGTATTATATTCTTTCAATCGCAACACCTTTTTAGAAATGTCCTCTTCTGCTTTTTCTACACTTTCTGCTATCTTCTCTCTCAGCTCGCATTCTATAGCCTTTACTTTTTCACCAACAATGCTCTCACTTTCATTCCATTTGTTCTTCATAATACTAATCTCTTGTTGACAATATTCTATAGCAATTTGATTTTATGTACTTCTGATTGTATTATCTAAAACTTTACTTTCTACTTTTTTAACATTCTTCTCAACTCTATCAAACTCGACATTACAACTAATTTTCATTTCTTCGATCTGTCTAAAACATTCTTCCTGTTTCTCTAAACACATGTCTTGTTTCTGCTCTATTCTTTTATTAGCAATGATTAACTCTTTAAACATCGACATCACATTCATACTGATACTTTCCTTAGTACTTTCTCCATCATCTCTCTGAATATGCTTATCTCCATCCTTTCCTTATCCTCAATTAATGATTGGTTTGTTCTGCCACATTCGTCTCCTCACTGCCAAATATTACTTGGTTCCTCCAACTCTGGTCTTTAGGAACGTACACTTCCTGTTCTCTGGTGGGCTTATCCGGATTCATTCTTGCAGCGATGTATAAAAAATTTTATGAGTCAAACAAAAACTTGTATTAGCTTTTTCAATGCATCGAAAAATAGTCACAAATTCTAAATATGGGGTTTTTACATACATTACAATTATATAGCCCCACGTTGGCAAAGCCAAATAAATATAAACAAAAGAACTATTAAATCCTACTATTAAACTTTAATCTAATCTAATAATAATCTAATTCTAATCTAACCACTAGAAGTAAATGCTATTTCCTATGCAAAGCAAAAAAAAGAAGGTTTTATTTGTTCGGGAAGATTATTCAATATACAAAACCTTAGAATTTCTATCCACGTGGTTTCACAAATTAAAATAATCTAAGCGTGGACAAATGGTAGAAATTTACAAAAATGAAAAAGCTAAATGATAGAAAATGCTTCTACTCACCCAAACTAGGTGATAAAAAAAAAATTAAAAATGATAGAGCAAAATAGATTAACAAAAAAATTAACTCTTACAAAATATAAATGAGCAAATAAACTAAAATAAATCTTCCTAAACAAAAAATAATAATTGATCTTATATCTACCAAGTGTACACACAATACATTAACAATTATTACAATAATGATTCCTTGATTGACTATATTAAAGAAGAAAGTTAAAATTTTACAATACAAAATGAATAACAAAATGGCAACAATGATTTAAGAAATATGTCTACTTGCATCAATAGTCGAACAAGGAAGTGTTTAACAAAACCCTACAATTCTTTTACCTACAAAAAACCCTCTCTCAAAATTTGTACAACGCAGACGTAGAACATTACAATGACAATATTTAATAGAATACGCATAAAATCAGCACAAATGAACAATAGACGTTTGAATGACTGGATTAATTAAAACAAATCTTAACACTACACAATTAAATCATACAATAAACTCTTAAACTAAAATTATACAAAACAAAACAAAATTGTGAAAATTCTCGGTAAATTGTAAATCAGCTGTACGGACAAAGAAATCACAACAACCATAATATGCAACTTAAAATATACCTCAGCGATAAAAGAGTTGTATGGGTCACGGAGTCCGAAACCACAGCAATGCGTTGAGCCAATACAACAACAAATTCCAAAATTGTTAACATTAGACCAACATCTAAATATTTTAAACCTCAAAAAAATTTTAAATATCTCCAGAACTTGACACCATCAGTTTGACTCGACGCATGTTTATGCAAATACAGATAAAGTTTAATGCATTATTTGTTGACTTTGTGCAGGCGTGTCCATGCAGTCTATGTTGGGTGTGTTCGAATATTTTCTCCAAGTTGACGTCAATTTGACGTACACGACAATTTGTGACTGGGCAGGTACTACTTATTCACGTCAAATTGACGTCACTCGGAGAAGATATTCGAACGCATCCGTTGTTTTATGTTGAAGATTATTTTATTTATTTAGTTTTTATTATACAGTCGTCTTTAATTGTGTACGTTACGTGACATTTATTTTTTTTGTATTAAAGTGATTATGGATTAAATAAAGGTCAGTAATGTAGAATTGTGAAAGCTTAAAAACTTACAAAAATATTTTTTACATACACGATGTCAAGGTGCAAGGATTGCGTTGTATTAAATTGCCCTAATACTGTAAAAGAGAAGTCATTTCGTAACAAGTATAAATATTGTTTTGATATTCAAATTTTCTCATATGTGTATATAGGTACCAAATATTTCATGGATATAATAGTAAACTTATTACAAACTGTACAATTATAGTTATGTTAACTTGTTGACAAATAGAGCATTAAGTTTCCAGGTGTGAACGTTCTTTTCGTTAGTACAAACGGAAATATATTTTCGATCTTTCCATAAAATACAATCTACGATATCCCAGTTTTGTCAAACAGGACAGAATTTAACAAAAGAATATCTCACCTGTATTATAAACTGCTTACCTGTACATCGTTAAAAGCTTGACCAACCACAAGATTAAATAAAACGCTCATATAATAGGTGAATGAACAGCGAAGCCGTGAGGCCTACATATTACAGTGAAATTTTAAATTTAAAACTAGTCGAACGAAAAGGGTCTAATAATATAGAAGCTAATGAACTTCTCAGTTATTCTTTCTTTTTCATGTTGTCTTATGTTGACAGTTCCTTTTTGTCTAAGTTTCCGCCCCAATTTATTTTATATTCGAACAAATTACCGAATTATATTAATTTTGTAAAACTATACTTACATATGTATATCATTGTTTATATTATGTGGATGTTGATACAGGAACTTTTGAGGGTTTTACGCTAGAGGAAATTTCAAACGGATTATGAATGATTCTTTTTTATATACACAGCATAGCAGTTACCGGGTCATCTGGTCGTTCGATTTTTAATTAGTTCCAAAAATAAAATTGTGATGTCAAACTCCGATGGAAAAAAATGGGTCAATATAAATAGAATGTGCAAAATATAGATATTCAGCTTGTCAAATGGTTTTATGTGTTATGGAATTAATGTTAAAATTTATAACATTATAAGTATAATTCGACTGATTTAAATGAAACTTGTTGGATTTATACGGTAACTTCTAAAGATGCTAAATCGCGTCCTTTCGGAGGCTATTCGCTAGAACGAACTCGGGAGAAGTGGCGATTCCGGGCATTTAACAATTGATGGTAGCTTGAGATTAAATTTTACAAATAGTATTTCTAACTTTTAATATAAACATATATAAATATCTAGTAGTGAAAAAAGCTTGAAGTTTCGTTACTGGGTTACATATACATAATCATAATTATGCAATAAAACATAAAATACTTTTTTATTAAAGATAATAAGCGAGATAGGAGATTACCTTTATACCTTGAGTAAATGTTCAAAATGATTATCATCATCATCAATCATGAACACCAAAACAAACGCGTGTAAGAAATTTAAATTCACTCGTTAAACCTAAATTTTCTTAAAAAGTATGCTACTGTTCGAAGCCATCTTCCCATAACCTAAGTTCGTACATTTTTTCGAAATAATAGTCGTACTACGAATGTCGTGGGACAAAAACTCACGATTCACAATAGTAATGTTATGATAATTATAGACGAATCTAGGAAACTGCCGCTCCTACAGTATCCCACAAAAGCACAAAAGAGAAAATCTCTATTCTCCATCCATTATCTCGTGCTATTTATTGTCACGTAAGGCACACGCCTTTTAAAACGTTTTTTTTTCAATGGAACAAAGCGAATACTAAAATAAAATTTGTCATAGCAGTAATTATTTGTAGAAAAAGGAAACTTCTCATTAAACGAAATTTAAATTTCCCGCCATTATTTTTAATAACCTAGCATCGTAGCATGAAATTACCTGGATTTCATCATTCATTCACAGGTATATTAGTTTATTGTAATTAGATATTATACATATATGCTGAAATTAATGTAAATATTTACGAAACATTTGAATTTGGTGTCAAACTTTATTTTAAATACAAAAGGTCAGGCAAAAAAAAACGTAATCAATCATTGAAAACTTGAAGTGACTTCAGTAGTTCACTGACATCAAGCATGAATATTTTGCAACAGAAAGAATGCGTAATTAGCATAATGCTGTGGGTTTGCTGAATTGTTATACATATATAAGTGGGTGTATTTGCTTTTTAGTTTAACAAGGTAGAAATATATTTAAAAATAACACCATATAATCGTAAAATAGAAACTTGCTAGCAAAAGTGAATTAATAAACTTAGGAACGGTAAAAGATGAAAATCATTTTAATTTTCACTATTTCTCTTGGCAAATTCTCACGAAACATGAATAAACTTGATAATTTTATTCGTTTATATTAAAAAAAAACATTGTTGCGTTGGTGAAATTAATTAAGCATAATTGCAATTTTTGTTTATTACAATAGATTATGTCATGAATAAAAAATAAAACTGGATTGGAACAGAAATTTTGTATTTCATTTATGCTATTCATAATGTTCTGCAAAATAAAGCAAGTATAAAGTTATTGTGAATATAAAATTAAATATATTTTGTGTTAAGTAGAGTATTTACCAAATTTAAATTTCCACCCTTATTTTTAGTGAATTCAACGTAAAGGTACCTGGAATAACCATAAAGGTAATATTAAATTAAATGGTGAATAAATTTTTGTTTTAAATTTGTAAAAATAATTGAAAATTGAAGAATTAGGGAATCCTTATTTTGTAGGAAAAATGCACTCTGAAAGGTTGCAACACTATCCGATTGACATATGACATGTTTGTTGTCACAGCTGTCACCGTTTTGACAAGTGACAAGAGCGGAGGAGCGAAGTTATTTGCTAGAACGGCAGAAAAAATGGAGATTGCGCGTAGTCCAAATTTTCTAGCTGTCCGCTCTTGTTGGCATATTCCTTGGCAATATGATAATAATTTTTCACTTGCTATATATTTTCCGCGGTTCACGTCTTTTACCTCAATAGTAGATGTCTGAATGTGTGTTTCGAACGTGGAAATTCAAAAAGGAAAACATGTGTTAAAGTGCTACTTTTCCGGGGGCGTTTTACGAAACACATGTGTCCACCCATGTATGTGGGGCAAAAAGAAGTAAACTCCGAAACGTGGTATCCGTCCGGATCGGATTTTCGCCGACGAAAATTCGGTGTTTTTGTTGCCGTTTGCCGATCGCACCGTCTCTTTCTTCGTCCCACTCTCTCTTCCTTTCTCCCTCCGTCTGCCACCATCGTTTGCGTCTGTGTGCGTGCGTGCGCGTCTAACTAAACGCCGCTTTCCGTTCATTCATTGAAAGTTCGAGATTGCGTAGTGCGCCGCTCCGTAATGATTTAGTTAGTTATCCACATGCAGTGCTGTACGCGTTACATCCTCTGACAGACACGATTCATTCATAAAATTGCAACACTCATCAGTTTAGTTATCGACATCGCACGTGTTACAAATCCCCATTTCGCGTTCGACCGTTTCACAGTGCGAATAACACCCGGGGTTAATAGTAGAGAGAAGAAATATCCGTCACTGTGTTAACACCTATTTGATGGGTTATGCGGTTTATTGCAACATAGGAAGTGGCCGACGTTTCAGACTTCCAGCCTGTAAACGCGTAGGCCCCGCCGAGGTTGTACCGTATAACCGTATACACTCATGTTAAACCATCCCATTCATTTTTTCGTGATATTATGGGAATATGGCGGACGATTACGGAAAAGTTCGCACTGAAGAACGACTAAAAATCAAAATAGGTGAGTTCCAGTTGGATCACTGCACGGCTACCATATTTATTTTACCCTATTTACGCGAAAATAGTCTTTTCTTTTCTTTTTACTTTTTTGTATTTCGTTCCAATTTGTGCCATTGAGCGATTTTGTTGACGTTAAAGCACAGGTGTTGACATTTTCAACTGTTTTCATTGATAAAATCGACGTTCTCATTAATTCTACGTTCATTAATGAAAACTTACACAACAAACATGTCGTTTTGATACAGGTGAAGCCAAAAATTTACAGTGCAGAAACCATACTTCGATACAAAGAGATGTATATTGTACCTTATCCCTAGATCAAGAAGAGATCTTCCGGACCTCAACTATTGAGAAAACTCTGAGGTAATTCAACAAAATTTCTTGTAATGTTTTTAATTATCCTATATTATTTAATTCCAGTCCATTCTTCGGTGAAGAATTTCAATTTGAAGTGCCAAGAAAGTTCCGTTACCTCTCCGTATATGTCTATGACAGGGATAGGCATTTAAAACAAGACAAAGTGCTCGGAAAAGTTGCTATTAAGCGTGAAGACTTATCTCAGTATAATAACAAGGACCATTGGTTCTCAATATGTCCCGTGGATGCAGATTCAGAAGTGCAAGGAAAGGCGAACATCAAAATCGCATTCGACGAGATCCATGTTAAGAAATCTTCTGGTTTTAAGACTCACTTGCTCGTGAGTGTTGCGGAATGTGTAGATTTAACGTTGAAAAACGGTAGTTGTGATCCTTTCGCGCATATTACTGTGATTTACTCGAATGGGAAGAAAGTGTCAAAACGGACAAAGGCACGTAAAAAGACGGCATGTCCTACCTTCGAGGAGGAATTTGACTTTTGGAATTACGATGAGCGGGAGAAGGACAGGGATTCTGCGTACACAGTGTGTAGTGATAGTAATGTTGAGTTTAGTGAATTGCATGTTTCACTGTGGCACGACACTCCGGGAATGAGTGGGCATGTGTTTTTGGGTGAAGTGCGCATACCCCTGCGGGAGATCCAACAGCAGCAGAAACCATCTCAGACAAATGCTTGGTGAGTACGATTTGATTTTTTATTTACGAGATTGATATAAGAATCAAGTATACTCAGATAAGGAAATAACATATTTTATAAATTGTGTTTTATCATTTAGGAAATATAAATAATGATAAGTGCTCAGATTGTGATGTGCCTTGAATTTCGCATGTAAATATGATTGATTTATCGTACATATACAGGCTGAATACTTTAGAATAGAGATTATTTTGATGTAGAGTCTTTAATATAAGTTGTTAAATTTATTTGACAATTATAATATGGAGGTTATGTCAAATAATTGTCAAAATTAACATAAATGTCAAACTAATCTTCATAAAGTCTAGAAATACCAGCAAACTAGATTTAAAGTTTTGAAAATATTAAAGAAGTGGGGATTTTTTTAACTTCTCTATTTTTTTTACATTTGTTGCTGTACTTCTTTCATTAAATATGCTGGCATTGAGAGCTATTGGTATGATTTTTTTTAATTTGTCGTTTTTTGATAATATAGTTTTCAATAAAAACCTTACAAGTAATCAAATGGCAATTGTTAAAATCCAGGTGAAAAACAACAATAGGAATGACAATGTGCAAAAATATTTCCTGTTTTCTAACTACTTAAATAATTTAATTTATACATATTTTTAATTTAAGTAGCATATAGTGCTCCATTACAAAACTTTCATAAAATATTTTACACAGTGTAATATAGATTTGTTGTGGTTAATTTGGGTTTTATTTGATTTATTATGTTATGGTTATATCTGATGGTGAGACAAAATGTAATATGCTTGAGACACCTGTATATATGAAAATAAAGTGCACTAAGTTCGAGTCTATTCTGTTAAATAATTATCTAAAATTAAAATATAATGAAAATGATAAGTAACTATAATTAATATCTTAAACTTACTACGTTTTAAAAAAACAACTTTCAATTATGGGTTAACACAAAAAAAAATTCTTACTAAATATCAGTACATATTTACTATTTTTGATTTTAATCCATACATCACTGCATTTTTGATTGTGGGTGACTGCCCTTTCACTTTACTAAATCTAATCTCATAAATGCTGTCAATTGCACTATTGCAGTTTTTCATTTTCTTCATACATCTCCTGGAGATAATTCTAAAATAAAATAGAAAGATACAAGTTAATGTTTAAGAGTTTGTTTCCTGTAAATCGTTATCTGAAATTCATGTGTACTAACATGTCTTTTCCGTCAAGATAAGCAATACAAACACCTTACGTTTACATTTTTGTTACATTGCGTATGTTACACGCAATCGATATAATCTATAAGTGTAGTTTTAGTTCAGATTTTTTGAGGTATAAATTTCAATATTTTTAACACGTATCTCCTATTTTTTTTTTCTTTTTCTAAATGTGTTATAGATTTACTTGTTTTGATTGAAGTCCTTGAACTTACACGTATTAAGAGCAATTAATGTAAAAAGCATTTATTATACCAATAAATAAATTGGATGTGTAGGTGTTATACGCAGATATAAATTGGCGAAACATCTTTTATTAGTAAGCCACGGAATTAGTTAAGAAGCTGATGTCATTATCTTGGGTTTCCGACACTTTAACATTACTCGTTACTTCGATTAATTTTCGATGTTACTACAAAACCTTGACTGCAGCCCACCAACCAACACAATAGCATGTGACTTCTTCCATACATAATTAAACACGGCAATAGTTGCTATTCATGAATGAACTTCTCTACTTACCTAGTGATTATTTCCAGACAATCATGTTTGTTCCATCGTTATATTCGATACAATACCTAACTTTTTATTTTTATTAATTAACATTTTTGCCATACGAATCGCCTTTAAACGTAAACAATTTCTTCTGTGTTTCCCCATGATTCCTTTCAATGAATGGTTTATTCGGTTCCGAATCAGTTGTTTATCAATCGCGTGTGTATACAATAATGAAACCTGTTTATGTTTTTCGTTATCGCATTGTTAATCTTGTTACGTTAATTTTCGCCGATGATATTTTTAGAAAATGAAGTTTGTTTTTAAATGTTAAATGGCGATCGGGAGTGTAGTGTTTACAGATCAAGTTGTTGTGTAAATTTATTTATTCATAACATTAAATAGCAAATTGCTCATTGGATGATATCTAATAAATAATAAATTACGTTATATCCTGGAGTAATATCCAATATGTTTCTATTATTTATTATAGTATACAGGTATTACATCTTGTACCCTTCTTTCATTTTGTTTTCCTACAAAGTCGCCTTTTGTTTTCATTTTCATCCTCATATTTGGCCATAGATTGTATACTAACCTAGATCGCCTTGTCCCTTTTTTACATTTTGAATTATTGAATCATATAATCCTTGTTTTAGTTCCGTTGCACAAATTTTTACAAATATTACGTCTAGGTATTCATTGTATTAGTTTCGTAACGAATTCGTACCAATACTAACCATATTGATGACGGTTTCGTGAAAAATGCCAACACCGCCGCAGAAGTTATATTTTTAGTCGACATACAAGAAGAAATTTTCGATGAATCAGAACGATTTCCGAGTGACAGCTATTACGAATAGAACAGCGGTTTTGAGTAAGCAATTAAATAACTCGGAATTACTGAATGAGCGATGTTATTATAGTATAGACAAATACAGATTAAAAGATTCGTAGAATGAAATATGTAAATGCTAAAGACACCAGTAGCGTAACGTGGGAAATGGATGCTACTTTGTTAGAGCAAAAAAAATATTGAATATTGAATTGTTCAAACCAAGCATGTCAATCAGGCACTGTTGTTACAAGATAGAAAAAAAAATTAATGCATTTGAATTAAATACACTTCCATATGCTAGAATGGTAAATAATAAACACTAGCTCTTCTTCACTTTATTTTATTTTATAAATTTCTTGGACTACGTATGTTTCGGATGTTGTGCTATCTTCAGGTGTAATACGTCACAAGAGAAAACAAAATAATGCTTGTCGCAATTTTAAAAAAATCTTGTAATAAATTAATGATATAATTAATAGAAAAGGTATGCGAAAATTCGATATATGGAAGTGTGTGTTGTCGTTTTTTAGAACACATATTTCCATACATAGTTATATCGCATTTTCCTATCTTTTTCTATTAGTCATAATGTTATATCATTAATTTATTACAAGATTTTTTAAAATTGCGACAAGTATTAATTTCTTTTCTCCTGTGACGTATTAGACCTGATGATGGCCCAACAGCCGAAACAAGTAATCTAAATTTATAACATAAAATAAAGTGAAGAAGGCCTAATGCTTATTATTACTATTCTATCAACTTCACACTTCACTAATTAGGATAACATGGATACACTTCTGCATGTTTACGATTGACTGAGGAATTTGAAATTAAAAAAATATAGATTAATAAATTTATACTATAATAAATACAGTCAATGCTAATGCTGTAGGGTACAATGGTGTAGTGTACAATTACCTCTAAAAATTATGACCGCGGTTGGTAAAACTAATTCCTAGACGTAATTCTAACATATCTAGTTTAAATGCAATGCTATCGTAATCCGCGACGCAACAAACTATCGTCTCGAAAGATAATACCCTTTACGGTGCCCGAGACAAAGATGCCACCCAGAGTTAAAGCCTTTGTAGTTGCCGGCAAAGATTTTATATCGAAATTTTATTTGAATCAACTGTTCGTATTTTTATATATTTGAATTATCATTAACTTTAGTTCTCTTTAACATATTTAAACAATAATTTTTGTAGATAGTTTTAGTTTAAATTGTTTTATTTCAGTTATAATAGGGTATATATAACTTACTATTGCACGAATAATTAAATGTTCACAATCTCTATATATCTTTTTTAACTTTACAAATATCAATGCCAGTTTACTTGTTTAGTTATTTACAATAGATATACTATATCAAAAGTGAGAATATTGAAAAAGAAGCGGTTTAATTGCTTATTTCTCATTCATTTGAAGGGACGAACTTTCTAATGAAAAATCCCTGGAAGAACAAAATAAAATTATAATTAGATTCTTTTTGTAATAATAGGTTTACCAAAACAATTTCATATTTTTCATTTTACTATTAAGTCGAATCATCTTAATTTTTAAAGTTTTAAACTCAAAACATTAATCCACATTTTATGCAGAAATTCTAACAAATGTAATTCGATTTGTGCCGTCATAAAAAGCCATAGGAATAAAACATTAAATTTTTTTTGATAACCATTAAAATAATTTTTAATAAAAAATAAGATTTCTTATATTTACTAGACTTTTTCAATAAAAATTTGCATTTGGCATTTATGCCTGATAGATTATTTATTTATGCATCCATATTAAGAATTTTTTTATAAAACTAAACCTTTAACAGTTTTTTGTAACTGAAATAATGATTTCAGTAAATTTATTTCTTCAAATAATTATACAAGAACACATTTTAAATATTTGCACAAATTATGCCATCTGGTCACGTGCGAGTAATCAGTGACTAAAATAAACAACAGAGGAAAGGTATATATACGACAATCATTCCGAAAGGTGATCCCCTTGATGTTAGCCGACAAAGATACCGAAATATTTTCAGCTAGATTTACATTGGCAGTGTTTTGCTTTACAGTTTCCGTAGAAGAATTCGATAACAAAATAATTCTTAGAATCTACACACGCGCAATGACTGGTAGATTAAAGGAGATGTATCTTTCTTTATGTTTCTTATGGCTTATTTTCCCTATATCATATTTTTTTGAGTTGATAGTACATATTCAAATGATTCCCTTGTGTTTCCCATTAATTATACCTTTTATTACTGATTTATTTAATATTCTTATTGTTAAATGAGCAACATGTTTCGGCCTGTGATTCCCATCTTCAGGCTTTGCAAGTTAAATCCACTTCTTAACTATTATAAAAAATGTCGATAACATTTTTAATTTGTTTATACTGAGATGTTTTAGAAGGTAATTATTTAGAATTAATATAAAGTTACTTATTAATATAATATTTTGTAAGCTTAATAATTTTTAAATTGTAATTTTAATAATCAACTTTAAATTTTATGTATAAAAAACAATTTCTCTTTAACTTGCAGAACCTAAAGATGGCCACACAGGCCGAAACATAATGTTGCTCGTCTAAGAATATTAAATAAATTCGAATGGAAAGAACGGAATTATTTGAATGGTTTCTCCACATATACTGTTATTTGGAAATACGGAGGCACGCAACAGAATTGGTAGTGATGAAATATGCACGTGTTGCTTCCACAGCTAAAAAATTAGGATTAGCAATGGATAATACGTTACGATTCCGTGAACATATGTAAGCAAATGTATACAATCCTCGTATTCGATATTAAAACGGATTTATCCACTAAGGATATGATTTGTTTTCAATAAAACTATTAAGAAAACAATACGTTCTCTCCCATTTTTTATATTGTTCAGAAGTTTATCATTCCTGCTTAGATGTTTATTCAGTAAACCGAATCCGGAAAGTCCAGAATGCGTGTTTAAGATATATTCATAGAATCAGAAAATATGACCACATGTTCTATAAGTTTATAGACACTTGGATGAATATGAAAAATAGAAGAGAATTCCAAAGTTTGACACCATATCGTAAAATAATTATTTATCAGAGCCCGCCGTATTTTCATATATTTAACAAAGTAAAAACGTTTATATCTCTTTATATCTATTTTCATTTAACATCTATTAGGTGGTACAGATGGTGTAATAAAGACATATTATTACTATATTAAAATAGAAATATTCAATTGCCGAATGGCACTGTTTTGTGTTCTTTAAACTACGAAAGCTTAAATCATGAAAAACATTGAGTGAGCAAAACTTTGCCAAACTATTCCTATAAAATAGCATCCAACATAGATTGTAATGTTGCCACCCTGTATGTTATTGCGTATTTGGATTTTACGTGACTTTCTGAGCCCGAAAACATAAAATTTCTTAGTTTCCGTTTCCATGGTTACTAAAATTTTGACCTGTTATTTTTTAATCTAAAGCGATTTGGCCAAAATAAGAATGATCATAAAAAAATTATATTACCTTTGCTCAAACAAGCGCATGCGGTTTACCATTTTCCAATAATAAAATTGCAAGTCGTTGTTTGAACCACAACCGGGTTAATTTAATGACTTACAGTTTACATTTGGCTTTATACATCTTGTCGAATCATGAGATGCACATGTTCATCACTGCCGCCACCTACCAGAGTTTTTTGGAACAAATACTTAACCTTCGGTTGGCAAGATTGTGACAGCAAAATGTCAATTTAAATTTAAGTAAATGTCATGTTGACCAAAGTTAATATTTCCGAAAATTATCCTATTTAATTTGTTTGCTTCATTAAAAACCGAGCTATTAGGTTTGGGTGCATCATTGCCAATTTTGAAAGTCAAACAGCAATATGCGGTACGTTGATGGTTGGGTGACCATTCGGACAACACTTCTCAACGGCTCGGTGTGTTCTGGCACTCTAAGCCAAAGGGCTTTCATTGCCTGTAATGCTGAGGTATTATTATTATTATTTCACTTCTTATTGGCTATTTAAGTTACGTGGTAAACTAAGCTGTCAGCATCAGCTGATACTACCCGTTATTAATATTATTTTGACAAGTCAAGAAAATAGTTCTTGTGCTCTAAAATGTCATGCAAATGTCGCAACTTCTCGGAATCTGGTTAGAATCTTGTGTAACATTCAATTTAATGTAGATTTGAATGTTTTGACAGGCCGTATAAATGAAAGTGTCAAACTCATCAAGCACGTCGTAGTTTGAACAAAACTAATAAAGGGAAATTTAAAATACAGCTAATATGGCATAAATATTTTTTTTATTATAGATAATACCTGCTACGGTCTTAGAATTATTTTTTTGACCCAGTTACCTATCTTTAATAGAAGAGGCATTTTCACCGCCGCATGTAGAGTGATTAATGTCAATAAGTGTCTGATGTTGACAATAGAAAATTTAAGTTGGCTCCACTGTGCTGTTTTTTTTTGTTTTATAGGTTTTGTTTCATATTTACATGTGGATCAAACAATACGGTACAAATGACAGTTGACGCAATGACAGATGACAAGCAGCAGTGTAGCCAATCCACGAAAATTAATGTGAACTTGTAAATAATCTTTCAGTTGGTGACTTTGATTATTGATTATGCACCGTGTATTTAATTTATTAAAAATAATATCGCAAAACTTGTATTTTTAAAGTGGTACGTATTAACACGTATAAATTTTCCAATATTTTTAAAAAGTTAGAATTATCTTAACGGCAACCCTAATTATATCCTACTATCTGTAATAAATATACAGATAGAAATGTTATGATATTTAAGCAAATGAGAATTGCAATTGTCAATCTGACATAACTACAAAAAAAGTGGAAATTTTATTTTTATATTCAATCGAATACGTGAACAAGTTTGTAATATAGTAAACTATAAACCCACAGGTCAATAAAATGCAAACAATAGTATTATATGTAAATAGTAAATAATCAATTAAAGTAAAAAAAAATACAATAAGTACAGATATTTGAAATGAATAAGTGATGTATATGGAAATAGCATACGGTTGTATCTGCTATATTGTTGTTATTGCTTTCCAGGTACTTTTTACAACCGAGATCTGGAAAGAATAAGCCGAATACATGTTCTACACCTCCTGGTACCCGTCTATCCATAGATAATTCTTTAGGTTCGCTAAGACTTCAAGTACAATACACCGCTGATCATGTCTTTCCTGCCCACGTTTACGATCCATTGAGATCACTATTATTAGACAGTATAAATACAAAGGTAAGTGATAATCATTAATAAGTTGCCTTACGTGGTGGAATAATTCTGATAACAATGGAAATCCATCCTTGTACTTACATGGTTCGCCATTGAATGTCAAGCGAATGTTCGTGTTCCAAATAAAGAATTGCAGAAATACATTTTGTCATCTGTCCTTGCATATTTTATTAGTTATTGTGGCGATATAGTAATTAAGAGAGAAATAGTAAAGTAAATAATAATTGCAAAGTGTTCTAATTTTATTATGCAGTTTGTTCATAATTCATAATCGTATCAAAATAGAAAATAATTAAAACAATTTTAAGCAGAATGTTAGTATATTTACTTTTATTAATACCATTACGAATAAATACAAATTTTTATACAGATTGGAAGGTATCTATTCGATCAATACACAGATCCCCAGACAGTATGTGACAATTCAGTGACTAAATACAACGGAACTGCAAGTGAGATTAAAATACTGTTGTATAGTAGCAATACTGAATTGTAAACTATATGAATGGTTATATTTGAACTGTGTTGTGAAACCGAATGTTCTTGGGGGTGCAACCAGACACATTTCTTTGATTATCGCATTATTTGTTCATTTTTTCTAATACTCAATGTAGGTTTGATTGCATCATCTACGATGCGCTTATGTAAAATTCCAGTGGGTTTATTATTTACTTAATAAATCATCTTAAAACCTTTATGTGTGTCAATCTTAAGCGCCTTAGGCATTATTTTCCCAACACCCTGTATACGGAATACTTGAGTGTGTGACGTAGGACATGGTAACATACTTAATTACTAACAATAACTAAAACAAGAGTGAGTAATTTGTACTAATTATAAGTATTACCAATTACCACCTGGTCGAATAGATTCCTTCCATTCTGTATGCAAGTATTATAAATCATTGGATTAGTATAATTAAAACGATTTATATTTGTTCCAGTATCTAATTTTATTGCAAATAGCTCTGTAAGATGTTTTGATCTATTACTAAAAAAAAGAAAAATGGTGTAATCTTAAGTTAAAATCTAATCTCGATAATAACAATAAGATATCGCTTGTTTTGTTCACAATAGGAATTGAGGTATTGAAATGACTAATTCAATGCAATGAGTGCTTGTTATCGAATTTTCAATTGGTATGAGAGCAAATTATAAAAATTTTATACCTGAATTGCATCACTGTATTTATTTAAGATAATAATAATTATTTTTTTAAAGTTTATCACAGTTAATTTGGAGTTCCAATCATGAACGCCGTTTAGGAACATGTCTGGAGGCAATTACCTCTCCTTAATTTTGTTCTTAATTGTTTTAAGCACTCCATTTGAATATTTAATAATTTTAGGCAATTTAGGTATTTTAAATACTATTTGACAAACGCAACAATATTAGCACAATGTTTATTATTGTTAATAAAATAATACTAACAATCACTGCCATTCAAAACGCATTTAAATTCATTTTGTTTTAATTTTATTAAAGTGCATGGAACTAATAATATATACATTACTGTCTAAAAGTTATTACATCAAAATTAAATAAATTAACTTCATTTATTCATAGTAAATCTATTTAGTACCTCTAGATTGCGTGATAATTTGCAGGAAACATATTTTGATTTAGCTCGCTTGTAGTAAAGATGTGAATCCAATTTGCGTGTCAGTTTTTGCGTTGTCGAACTACGCATACTTCAACATCGGCAAACATAACATAATGGTTTTTCGGTGATAGTCGTTTACCTCTTCGATTGTCCTATAAATACTTTTGGCGTTATATGAATGTGAATATTCATTTATCTATTATATGCAGGTAACTAATCTTGAAATTCCTTTTTTATGTTGCAGCCAATAACGTATAGTTCAGTATATTTATTAGGAGAAATAATTTCGAACAAAGCCGACGTTGCACAGCCCCTGGTACGGATCTTCATGCACCAAGGACAGATAGTGCCAATGATTCGGGCTTTGGCAAAGGCTGAAATAGAAAATTTGACGTAAGTTTGTTTTCTCAAATATTAAGACAATAACTGCGCGAAATTCATGACGACAAATATACTGTAGCTTTTCCTTAATTTCTAAACGAATGGCACAACTTTCAAATTTACCGCCATGCCAGTGGCGTCCATAACCCCAAAAAAAAATCCTACTAGGCTTTAATATTGCAAATTTTCTATTGCGTTGTAGATTTTGCCAAGCAAGATTAATTTTATGATTAATTCACATAAAAAAAAACATTAGGTACTTCAGTCAATTGACTGTCAAGAACTTGATTGAGTGATATATTTTCTATCACATAACATTAAAAAAAAAATCACTAATAGGTTTTCACATTCGTCAAAGGCAAAGATGGAATCTGGGGGCTATTCAATCACACAATATAACAAACTTATGAAATGATTAAAAAAAAGAAAAATAAGGTAGGAAACAGATAACATCGAGGACATAAAAGACTCAAATACTTTAGCAGATGTATTCGAAAAAAAAAGATAGGCAACCCTATTCACACTGAGAAAAGCAATTTTTGAGGATGATTTTAGATAATTAGAATAGAAAGAGCACCCGAAATGTATCCTTGAGCAAAAAAGTATATATACTCTTTCATATAATGTTACAAATAATTGTACATTTAAATAATATTAGTTGAATTCGTTAATTTTTAGCGAACGTATAATTGAATGTTATTAATGAATCCTAATCTTTCATTAAAAAAATGCCCACTTTGATAATTGGGACCACATATTGAATATTTAAGGATTCTCTACATAAACTTAATATAATGTAGCTTCATATTATCAGACCTTGTTACGAATAAAGTTTTTTATACGGCCTTGAATGATATTGACACACCTTTAATTTTCACTGTTATATACGCAGATGACCGTTTTTTTTTATTATACTAAATAGAAAGCTTAGTCAATAAGTTTAATTCAGTTCATTAAAGACTAAAATTTACTTTTGAACAAACATTTTGCACTTTTTGGCTGTCATTAACAATGTTCAATATTTAATCAAAACCTATTACCTCCAACAAATTGAAACTGAAATTGATTTCAATTCTATTCATACCTTTCATAAAAAAATTAAATTATAAAAAATCAAATATACATATAGGATTTTCAAGCTTTCTAATTTAAACAATTCATCATTAAAGATAGATTTAAACTTAATAACTACGCAGTTCATCATATTAATGAAGTAAAAACAACCCCCAATGATAAAAACATTAATAAAATAGGAAATAGTGAAAAGTATTCAAGATTTACCTAATTGTCTCAAAAACTTAAAAGTATTCTAGATATCCAAGACCATCAATTGTTTGCTGCAATGAAAATACCCTAGAAAAATTAAAAATCTTTATATCCAAAAACACAAAATAGGTGTTTAGAAAATAGGTAGAAAGACGAAACATCTACAAAATCAATTTAAGATTTAATAATTTATTTATTTATTTGTTGAGGCTCTGTCCAATTATTAAAAATAAAATTGTCATTTTGAAAGAATAAGGTTTTTAAAATGTTTGTTAATTGTCCCTCTCTTAATATGGTTGTTCTTTTTAAGAATATATTTTTTTAATAATTAATCATTTAATAATTTTAATATTTTTAATTATTGTTTTAGTAATTGTAAACAACCTTCACCTTAAAAAAATATATTTCAGAATTTCTATGTTACCTTCGGGACGAGACTATATATCATATATAACTCCTACAACATACATTTTATCATGTATGTACACTGATCAGTTTTTGTTTTAACGCACAAAAAATTATTTATACTCTATAAATTTTAAACGCATTTAACTTTTCACCTCGCTAAGTATACAATTATTGTTATCTACTCTATTGTCTTAAAATTCAGTAATGTACTAATGTACTGCTTGTTAATTAACTTAATTTTTAAGCACTGACATGATTTTGACTTATTTTGTTTAACATTCAAACAATTACATACAGTTTTTAGAAAAATATTTTTTTAAATTCCAATTCGCTTGAAGACGGCCGATGTTGCGGTTGAAACGTCGTTTTAAAAGAAAACAACAAAATAGAAGTTTATACCGGCTCAAAATTTAGTGTTTCATTCCTATTTAATAAATCCAAAGCGAAAAAAACTCTATTCTCTGCGATTCTACACTAAAATGATCTACAATTCTCAATTTCACCGCATTCACAAAAACGATTTTCGAAACATCAGTTTATAAAGATGTACTTTGGTAAGACAATGTCAAGTTCTCATTCTTTTAGGGCGGTTAATATTTTTAAAATAAAAATTAACTAACAAGCGTGTGAACTATGTTTGGTTCACGTTGGTGTTGTCAAATCTATTGAAGTACTTAATTTTTAGTATGTTGTCGCGCTGAATAAACTGAATTTCCCACTGTGTACCATTAGTATGAAAAGCGATAGAATAATGTTGATTGTATTAATATTTATTCCACATCAAAATACACAACACAAATAAGGTGTTCTGTTTCCTATTTTTGTGTTTATGTTCAGGGAAATAATAAATTTACAAATATTTACAGAAAGTTTGTTCGCGTCGCAAGAACTATTTGCACTATTATGCACTTTTTAGAACTTTTGTATGCAAAAGTGCATAATAGTGCAAATAGTTCATACGACGCGAACAAACTTAGAGTTACATATGCTTACAGCAAACTAAAGATAATTTCTATAGCCATAAATGTATGATTAACTTATATGGAATGACCAATATGGAGATGATGAGATCAATGTTAAATTAGTAATATACTCTTTGGTTCATGATCCAATTTCCACATGACTTCTTCAATTAAAATGAATAAACTTAAAACCATAATGTGTTAAATATTATATAATTATTATACCTTTGATAACATGTTTAGTGAAGTTTTTCCAATTCTCAGTAGAAACAGTGTCATATCTTTGCTGGATAAGTCTATCTATAGCATTTAGAATGAAGCCATTTTTGTTGCCACCATCAACTAATGCATAATATTGGCCATTACCTTTCGATGCTCTTAGAGATCGATACTAAATTCTTACACAAATGCTCATCTATATGTACTTGCTGTGCTATCAGTCCATTCTGCTACAAAATGTTATTTTACCCACGATTTATCAGTGAAAATATTGTTTCTCCTTTCGCTATGATATTTTTTAATAGTACATTAATAATCCTTATGCCATCATAAATAACACCATAAATAAATATTCTCAAACATAAAACCAATGTCTATTAGAACATACTTCTCCAAAAATTAGGTTACCTATATGTAATTATAACAGCTGTTTTAATTGTGCTTACAAACAATAGACAACACAAATGACGGTGTTAGTAGTGTTTTATAAATACAGATTAATTTAAAATTAATAAGTAATGTTAGGAAAAAAAAACTGGGATAAATGACACAGAGATATATTCGAAATAGAGAAATGACAGGAACAGGAAACAACGAATAATGCAGACATTATCATTGCCGACAGCCATAAAATAAATCTGGCAACAATCCCCATGATAGAAGGAGATAGACACATATGAGTAGGTATAAAATAAAAAGAGATGCATATAGCCTATAAGAATAATACTTCTTTTAAAACTGGACTTGGCATTAAAATTTATTTTTATGTTATCCTGACAAATTTATATTAAAGTAATAAGTGTAAAATTTATGTTAACGAACATACTGTGATAGTTCCGTGAGGGATGCTTTTACAATTTTCACTTAAATAATATAATTTGTAATTACCGCCCGGCGAGTGGCGCCCGTGCTCCCAAAAAATCTTACCATTTTTTAATATTGGGAATTTTATGTTAGTTGTTGTATATAAATAAAAAAATATTTTAACTATTCAATTAATTTCATTGTTATAGTAGCTTATACAGTTTTGTGAATCTTATAAGCAATAAACGAAAATAAAATAAAGAAATGAAAATTTTATATACGTCAAACAACTCATTTCATTGATTTCATTTTCCTATAATCAAGTAAATCTTTTTTTTTATGAATATTTATCTTCTCACAGTTATGTAATTTTACTTTTATAATCCATATATTAATTACAGGTTATTTTTTGTACAAATTTGCATCTGAAGACGTTCCTATTCATATGATTGAAAGGAAATGTTAAAATTTTATATCCGATATACCAAGAAATGAAAGCAATATAAAAATCTCAACGCAATTGTAAAAAATGAAAAGTAAATTAGTAGAAGACCATTTAGTTTTCTGGGCTGTGGGATTATCGCTGTATTATTATGAAAATATATTTTCACAGCATTGTAAGTCGTGACGACACACAAAGGAAATGTATTGTGCACGTGATCCTAATGAAATTTTAATGTCGCCCCTAATATTCTTAATGCACCATCCGAGCGAAATATGAGAATCGTTCCACTGTTCGCATGTCCGCCCTGCATGTCACATCGTAATGGCCATTATTATACACACGCTAATACAAAACTGAGCGTGCTCCAGTTGGCGTTTCCCATTTCAATATTTGTATTTGTGGGTAGTTTTTTTTTCTTTGTACATTCCACGCTTTTCTGAATGTCGACGAGGCGTTTTCATTCATAAAACGTTTCGCTCCTTGTTATAGTTTCACGCCTATGTAAAAATGTAAAATAGTAGACGAGTAAGTATTCTTAATTGTTTTTATTTTTCTTGTTTTCATACGTTTAGTGATGCCACGACGATATTTCGCGGCAACACGCTAGTATCGAAGATGATGGACGAGGCGATGAAACTGACGGGCCTCCAGTACCTACACAAGACTCTGCGGCCCACCATCGACCTGGTTTTCAACGAGAGGAAACCTTGCGAGATAGATCCGGCTCGGGTCAGCGATCCCAACGTCGTCCAAAGTAACCTAGCGAATCTCACCTCGTACGTCCAGAGCATATTCCAGGCGATCACGCAGAGCGCCGTCGAGTGTCCGGCGCTCATGTGCCAGATCTTTCACAATTTGAAGGAGTGCGCGATGATGTGCTTCTCCAATAACAAGGAAGTTCGATATTCGGTCATATCCGGCTTTATTTTTCTACGATTCTTCGCGCCGGCCATCCTGGGACCCAGATTGTTTGATCTGACGACAGAACAAATAGTAAGTAGTTCATATTACCATGAAAACAAAACAGAAACGTATGTAACACGTGCAGCCGCGCCAAAATGACAATCGATGATCTAGAATTTACCGTACTGCTGTGTACTGAAGCTACAAAAAGAAAATGCAAAATGAAATTTACAAAAATGAAAAATTAAATCAACTAGCTCAGCGGATTAAAATAAAAGGGCGCAAAACAACAATTAAACTCAGGGATACTCTCACAATTAAACTTATCATGAAAAGTAAAAAAGTGGGCGTTTGAAAAATTTGACTTTCTTAAATTACTCCAAAAATTAAAATGGTTGATTCAAAAATAAAAGAACAGAAATTTTGAATGACGTTAACAATCATAAATTTTATTAAAAAAAAAAAAACATTTAAATACAAATTGCAGGAAAAATTAAACCGTGGACTGAGAGTCCTGGACGAAATCAAAAACTGCATGAATCTACATTTACTAAAGGACAATGCAAATCCTTCAACAAACAAAGGACAAATTTGTTCTAGAAGAAAATCCTTTTAACACAAAAAATCCACGTGGTTTCAAAATTAAACGAACTAAATTAATTTAAACGTGGACAAAACAAGTAAAATTTACAAAATTGAAATTTAATTACAAGCACAATGCTTCTTTTCGCCTAAACCGTAGTGATTAACTATAAAATACAAATTTGTAAACTAGAAACGCAAAAATTAACTCTTCAAACTAAAAATACCTTCCAGAACAAATATAATAACTGATCTTATATCTAATTTGTGTACACAATAATATACTAACAATTATTAATTAACGAGTTCCTTGATGGATGAATAAAATATCAAATTAAACGAACAAATGTTTAGAAAAATGAAATACCAAAATGGCAGCAAAGAAATTAAAATAATATGTACTCACGCTTAAACATCAATCTCAGAACTGCCTTGCAAGGTTAAACATAGTCGTATACACATATCAAAACCTGCGTGCACTCGTAACGCAGAAACGCAAAGAAAATTCTAGAATATACATTTGAACAACATAAACAATACTGGTGAACGCAATATGTACAACAGAATGAAATTAATTTCAACAACTGAACAATTAAAAGAATAAATAAGATCAATTCAATTAACAAATCTTATACAAAAATAAAATATTAATTTCTGAGAGAATTTTCCCGGCACATTGACAAAAACAAAACTCAATAAATAAAATATCACTGAATTTACAAACCCCGGGGTGGCAGACCACAGCAGTACGTTGCCGACGGTGTCAATATGATCGAAGGTTAAAGGGAAATATCCTCTATTGATGACAAAATAACATTCTTGTAGTGATAGATTAAAATAAATTTAAGAATTATAATTTTAACTCGTGAATAAAATTATTATGATCATAGATTGCTTGTTTAAACTATTTTAAATGATATTGGCTTCTTTTACATAGCTAGACAGCAATTATTGTAGGTTTGTTACTGTCCTTTAAATACCACCACTTACCTAAAGTTACAGTAATAAGTACAATTACATCTGTTTTAGTAATCTTCTTTTCTTGACCACATTGTAAATAATTGATATTCTTTTCTCGTTTTTCCCCCACAAATAGTAAAAAAAAAGAGAAATTTATGATAGAACGGCGTTTTTTAGATAAACTTTATACGTGATTGTTTTAATTGCAACTTTATTTGAACATATGGGCACTTGTCTCTACCCTTACCATTGACATGTTGACTGTTTTCGTGTAGTGTCTCTTGCGCATGCGTATGTTTCTCACTGTATGCACATTGAATTTAAAATAAAAAATGCCTAAAGTGTTCTAAAGTCGCGCTAGCGATTGCGTGCTAAAATATATTTTTTTTGTTAAATATGCAGAACGATATTGAATTATATTTATTTAAGTATAGAATTTCTCATTAATTGAATTTTTATGTTTATAAATTTGAATTATTTCTATTATATTGTGCGTTTTTAATTTTCATTGTGTATTAAAAGTGTCATTTTATATTGTTGAGTTTATAAATTCAATGAAGTAACTCAAAACCATATATTTGATAAATAACAATAAAAGAATTTAAATTAAAGAACTAAATTTAAAAACACGCAATATATTGGAAATAACTCAAATTTATAAACATAAAAAAAATCAATTGATGACAAAAAAGGCACGCAACTGTATACCTTATAATTCTATAATTAAATAAAACAACAATATTTTTTTTAGTTCTTCCAATAATAATATTACTAATTAAATTCATTACACTGAGATAGCGAGAATTTTGTCGTTTTATTTAAGAATTTCAATATATTTTTTAGAAATGTGTTTAATAAAAAAATTAATAACGTTATTCATATTTAATCAAGAAAAAAAACTCGATTCAATCAATACACATTTTGCAAAGTCAATCTCTTTTTTATTATTATATGTGAACCAAAACACCAAGAAAAGAAAATCAAAATAATTGCATCTGTTGACGTAATTACACCGTATATCAGTAGAAAACTGATATACAAGTGATACATACATACATACATACATGGAGGTATTATTGAAAGAAAGCAACGATTCGGTTAACAATTTTAATCATTGCACGATAATAGGGTTTAATAGTAAGCAAACTATTTTAGGTTATCACTTGCTCTAACATGATTGCTTTTTAAGTATACTATTATGATATTAACGGTAAATTATTTATAGACAACTATAGAACCTGCTTGACCATTATTTTTCGGATACGTATATATAATAGCAGTTTCTTCTAAACCAGCATTTCTCAAACTGTATTCCGCGGAACCCTGAGGTCCCATGGAACGAGTCGAGGGTTCCACGAAAATATTGAAAAATCCTGATCGCTGTGTTATCTTTTTTGTTAATTTTTTTTTTCATTTATAAAATTTATTGATTCTTTGAAATTTTGAAAAGAAATTGTACTAATAGTTTGTCCGTTGTACAAATCATCCTCTGACTGGAATGCATGATAAATAAAACATTCTGTTTTATTTCCTTTATTTATATGTGTTGCAAGTCGTTGCATAGTTATATGAAGGCACTGTTTTATTTTAAGTTTTCTTTCTTTTTATTTCATTTTCATTTAATTCGTTAAAGAGTGTTCTTAAATTAATTACAGGTCAGAATTCCATTTATAAAAATAACCTGTCGAAAGAGATAAAACTTAAATTTCTAGTTGAACTAACTCAAATCGCAGGCAAATATTTTTGTTGCACATAATTATACTTAAAAATATAATCCCAAAACACATTAATAAAAAAATAGCCCTTGTTCAAAATGGTTCATCTTGAATAAGAAATTAACATTCGAACTGGTTGAAAGACATTTCCTATTTTCGCTCCTTGCATGCGTGAGAATTGCTAGAAAAAAATTATCATCCAGGTTTAAGAAGGCTCTTGATGGGGTCGTCAAAATCATTAACTGCAAAAAGTCTCAACCAATAAATAATAGTTGATTCGAAATACTATGAGAAGACATGAGAGGTATGCATACGTTTCTTTTTTTTTTACATTTTTGCGTGAGATAGTTATCTTGAAAAAAATATACTAACCCGCTTTTTTGAACTAAGGATCAACGTGCGTGCTTTTTTGGAACACAATTTTGAATCGAAAGGTTGAATATTTGATAGAAATTAGCTGATGCAAAATGGTCTATTTAAGCGGCATTTTTTTACAAAGATTAACGCCCTCAATTTAATTCTTCAGGGTAACCGAGTAAATGTTATTCTTGGTCACGAAAGGAATCTTGTTTTCAAGGAAAATAATTTTTGATAATGCACACAAATTGTTCAGTGCTTCAATTATTATATGACGAACAAAACAATAAATTAAAATTGTAGAAGATATTATGCCAACCAACAGATGTAGCACCAAGACTGTCTTGATTTTATATCTATATCTGAACCCGCAGAAACGCTACTCAAACTGTCTATCTCTATATAACTCTCAATATATTTATTAATACAAAAATTTCCGTTAATATTAAGTAGTGTATCGATCTAATGACATGACAGCAATAATTGAGGAGTGTAACTTCTAAAGCGTCTAAGTACTATTATTTCATATATACTAGTTTTGGATACATTTTAGACCATCATTTATGCAAAAATCATTGTTGATAAAATTATAACACTTGCACCTTTTAGGAGTTATACTCTTCAATTATATCCGGCAATATTTTTGACATTACTCAAGATTTACGTATTGTTGTTACTGAAACAAATAAACAAACCCTCACAGTTATAAAAATCGCATTTATTTTTTGCCCTTGTTAACACATCAGTGTTTATGTCTTATTCGAACGATTTAAAATACAATTCATTCGCGAGTGATAAATATTTCAAATGATAAACAACGTTCTTTTAAAGACGTGTTTAAGAAGTAAACATTTTAAAAAATGAAAATATAATAATCTAACGTTTTCGGAGTTGGAATAATCACACCGGCGATATATTATAACAAAAAGTATTTATTTCTACACTTAAAGTCTAGTAAATATAAACTAACACTGCTAAAAATTCTTATTAATTAAATGTATTCACTTACATAAATACTACTATTTATTTTCACCACTTGCTCACGCTTGTTTCTCGACTAATCTGGAACTTGTTTGAATTTTCCAGTGTATTCACGTCCAAAAATTTCGGTTGCGATCTATACAGCGTACAATGGCGCCCTCTATGAGTAGTTTCCTGATCTTCGCTCTAAAGAGGTGGCGCCATCTGCCGGCGCAGCAGCAAAACCCAAATTCAAAATTCAAAAACAGACGTGCACTACAATAATATATATTTTTAATTCAAGAAAATATGTTTTAATATCTTTTTTAGTATCTCAATCACAATTTACGGATTTGGTTGATATTTAAACGATTTTGTGTATCTTAGTGTCAGCCAAATTCAGCCAATTTTAATCTGAACAATGAAATACAAAGAAAAAGCAACTTGCACCTATAAGTACTTTTATTTACAAATAGGTTGTAGTTTTTACTTCTCCAAATGATGTCGACTGTGGAAGATTGTACAATATAAACATTTTATTGTAATAGGTAATATAAATCTTTCTAAGAATTCTTTCTTTTTTTATTATTCTACATACAGTAGAAAAGAAATGGATATGTAATAATTTCTTATAATTAAGACATCCAAAACAAAAGAAAATGTCAGAGCGTTTTCAATAAATACATCTTTCTTATTTATGTTTGTGTTGTGTTGTTAAATGTTTAATGTAAAAGGCATTTTCTGAAGAAGATAATAAAAAAAATTGTCGAAACGTCAAAAAAATGGTTTAATTAGTAAACTTTTCATTAAAGTGTGCAAAAAAGCCGCTACCTCAAGAAAGAAAAATATAATTTCTTATTTATATTTCTTTATTTATATTCCTTTCAGGATAGTCAAACCAATCGAACCTTGACGCTGATTTCAAAGACGATCCAATCCCTGGGCAACCTAGTGAGTTGCCGCTCGACCCAACAAGTCTGCAAAGAAGAGTACATGGATGGCATCTACAAGAAATTCTGCACGGAACAACACATCCAGGCCGTCCGCCAATTTCTGGAGATCATTTCGACGAATTCTAGTCAACACATCATCCCCATCGATACCCCAGTTACGTTAAAAGAAGGGTGAGTTATCTCGTATTATAATTTCAGTTTTCGCTCTCCTGTTATCGATAATTAATATAGTCGGTTGCGTTTTCTTTTGCGTTCGCCCCGAGAATATATCCCATATCCGAGGTAAGGAGATAAAAAAAAAATAACAAGAAAATATTTTTTTTACGTACAGTGTGTTCGAAAAGTTTGGAAACCCGAATAGCAACGTGATTAACATTGATATTTTGAGGAAAATCATAAAGCATCATATTTTTTTTTAATCTTGCAAGTTGTTTTTTATGCAGTGACCTTGAAGGAGTTGTTAAGAATGTCTTTTTTTTGCATTTCTCTTTCATTTGCAAATAAATCTTCAAAAGAGAAAATAAATAAAACATTTTTAAAAATTTGAAATATTTTATTCTTTTCTTATCTAAGATATTTTTAACAATTGTGGATTTTGCTTTGCCTAGTATTTTCAGGTTTGTCTATGGACAATTCCATGTAATATAAGAGTAACTTTGTCTGAAAAAAAAAAAAATTGTCACATGTCATATACTTACGAGGTTAATGAGGTAAATCATAAAAAGAAGAAAAAGCTTTAAATTGCCTTAAATTATGAGACGTGAGGCAATAAGAAAATGTCTAATGTTTTGGAGAATGATTTTTTAAGCATTATTCGGGAAAAAATGTATGCTTTTTTACATGAAACACAAGCATTAAATGTATAACTAGAAAATATTTTACCAATCGTTATTTTTTGATGCTGCATATGATACATAGAAATAGTTATTTGTTTCACTAGGCCAGAAACTACAGAATACTCGCAAAAGAGTTTCTAGCCGTGTGATACACAGTGTTTTTTGGGCCGACAAATCTTGATTTTGAATTGAAAATAGAAAAGAAATTTTGACACTAGGAAGTTGACAGTACAAGTTGGTACAGATGTTACATGCCTTAGTATTTTGACGTTTCCGAGAATTAACCTTTTTCTGTACTTTTCTTTCTAGTTTAATATCTATTTATCAACAATAAATGCAATGAAGACATCAGTTCATCTTAGCATGGTTGAACAGTAGCTTAATGACAATTTATTACACGTCTGTCATGTGGAATCTAGTGTGGCCAACCTTTAGTGACATTTTTGCCTGCCCAGCAATTGCAGTTGCCCCGCTTTGAAGTACTGCAAAATGAGTGTTTCTGGACACAAAAGAAAATTACATTTGACTAAATTTCACTTGGTCTGTTAAAAGAACATACTCGAATATCAAAACATCAACTCATATTATGGATCTAAGAGGTTTGCAATTGAAAATTATAAGTCAATTTCCATTTTAGGAGTATTTTTTCCCCGTTAAGATTATATTGGAAAAGTCGCAATAAAATTATTCGTTCGTGGACGAGCATAAGTTTGATTGATTGATTTTGTGGTGCAAATTTTATTTGTTTTAATCACTGAGTAAAGAAATTGTAAAGAGACGCAATCGTATATCCACGCTTGTATCTTACAGGATTCCTGTTCCTACGCCAGTTTCAGTTGGGCTTGAGAAGTGGTAACATCAGTTGTATGTTGTACTTAAAATATCAATACTCAGAAAAATGGCTTGAACATCTTTAGATAGGGGCGCAATGTTAATATTACCGCTTGTATAGAACTACTGCATATAAGCAGTGAAAGGCAGGACTTATTAGCAACTGCGGCGAGTTTTGATGCATTTTTTTTTACGTTTATAAAAATTTTAAATGAAAAAGATATGAATAAAAAGCCGAGGTGAGAAGACAGAATTGATAGCAGCGAAGGCCTACATTCATCAATTCGTGTCAGATTGTATTACTGCTTGTAGTTTATTTGGAAAGACTGCATGCAGGAGTGAAGGGCAGTGGGTGTGGTTTCAGATCCTCATCGCAATATGTTAAACTATGGCGAATTTTTATGTACAGTATAAAAAGAAGAAAACGCCCTCACATTCAAGAAAAGTTTTTTTAAATATATTATATTTTATAATATAACGAGCCGATATGATATGTGTGTTTATATTATTTGTTTAGAAAATAAAAAAGACAAGAATATAAACTTTTTAAGTTTCAGTGCTGATTTGACAAGTAAATTAGTTCGTGGGAAACATTTTATGCCAATAAAAATTATATTACGCCAATGCTGTATTGTGTGTCAGAAAAAAAAACAGTATGATCAGCGTCATTGTAAAAAATAATTCTTGCGTCATTAAAAGGCAACTTACTTAAAAAACATTTTTTCACTATTTTACTTAAAAAACATTAACTACGTTGCTATTTGGGTGTTTCGAAACTTTTTGGACACATTGTATATCAAAACTGGCACATCTTCTTCTTTAAATAGCTTCAATCTGTCTCCATCATTTTAGAATCATGATCAAGCGAGCTCAGGGTCGAAAGAGGTTCGGCAGGAAGAATTTCAAGCAACGATATTTCCGATTGACAACTCATCATCTCAGTTATTCCAAATCAAAAGGTATAATTGTTTTTTTTTTAATAATTTTCGTATTATAACCCTATTTGTGCACAGGTAAAGAAGCACTTTGCCAAATTCCGCTCTCGAACATCTTAGCGTTGGAAAGGCTAGAGGAAAATTCCTTCAAGATGAAAAACATGTTCCAAATAGTGCAGAGGGAGAGGGCGCTGTACGTGCAAGCGGCGAATTGCGTCGAAGAGAAGGAGTGGGTGGATTTGCTGACGAAGATCTGCCATACGAATCAGAATCGTTTAACAGAATACCATCCGAGCGCGTTTCGTAACGGGCAATGGGGCTGGTAAGTTTTAAATACATGTTTTAGATGTAAAAAAATAATCTTACGTATTTTAATTTTTTTTACAGCTGCCAATCGCCTAACGAATTAGCTCAGGGTTGTAAAGCGGTGTCTTCGAACGATAGTAACAATCTCCATATGTCGTTGGATCCAGAACGCGATCTACAGAGGATGCATTCCTTGATAATAGCGAATATCGTCCAACTGGACAGGAGGATAAACCAGTGCACGACTGATCAATGCTCGATACTTAAGAAATTGCGCGAGATCGTCTATCAGATCGAGAAGAAACACAAGAGCTATCAGAGATTGCTGACACGTGATACCAAATACGGAAGCAAGTAAGTTGATATTTAAAAATATTTCGAAGTGATCAAAGTTAAGCATCTCAGGTTGGCAATAGAAAATTTACGTTGACGTCACTGTAGTGTGTTGGTTTGTTAGAATTTCTTGATTTGTTGGTTATGTTTAATATTTACACGTGGATCAAAAACAGAGGAATTATCTCAGATCTATTCATTTATACTGCCTATGAAAATAAATGAAATTGTAATACTGTTTATAATACCACAATACAATACATTTATTAATTTATCAATTAAGTATTTAGGAAACACCAACAACAACCTTGAAATGTGCAGCATCATTTTTGAGGTACAAGTCTGCTCTTCTCGTATGTTCGAATGTTTTGCAGCATTACAGTTTTATTTATTTCTTCAGAGATCGCTGCTTGCAGTTCATTCAAGTTATGAAGTCTGTTACAGTAGATGTACAGTCACCGACATTATTATTTAGTTTTAAAGCTTCATTTCTTGACCATGTATATATTTTTTAATTTTTTCTTTTCTTGGTTTTTAGGTCACAAATATGGAAATGAATATCAATGACTACTACGTTTCGCTTTATTTTAAAGCTTTTTCAAGTATAAAAATATAAAATGTAAAAAGTGTAAATTATAAATATATTTTTTTGTTAATAAATGACAAATTGTTTTGTTTACTAGGATTTTAAATTTATCATTATGTTTTATTTGAAGATTGCGTTTCAAAATAGGATGTTTTGATTATTTGTATTTAAATAGATTTTAGAAATATTATATTTAGCTATGAAAATTAAGTTATATAATTATGTGAAATATTGTATGTCGGTTTTATCATTAACTGCATTTTTATGTTTATAAATTTGAAGTATTGCAAGTATATTACGGGTTTTTAAATTTTGTTCTTTGTTTAAAATTGTTATGTTGTTGAAATCAAAGGTTAAAAATAAAATAATAAAACCGACATACAATATTTCACAAAATTATATAACTTAATTTTATAGCTAAATACAATATTTTTAAAGATCTATTTAATTACAAAATTCAAAAACAAATAATCAAAAACATCCTATTTTAAAACGCAATCTTTAAATAAAACATAATGATAAATTTAAAATCCTAGTAAACAAAACAATTTGTCATTTATTAAACAAACACAATATTATAATTTACACTTTTTACATATATTATATATTATATTTTTATACTTGAAAAAGCTTTAAAATAAAGCGAAACGTAGTAGTCATTGATATTCATTTCCATATTTGTGACCTAAAAACCAAGAAAACAAGAAATTAAAAAATTATTATTTAGTGCGGTATGTTGAAATCCATGAATGTGCAATACTAAATAATAAAACAAGGAGAAATACGTCCGTACATTCACCAAAACTTCTAAATATATTTAAGACTACATGTTTCGACGCCATCTTCAGGTCTTAAACCGTCATCTTAAGAAATATAAAAATTAAAAAGTGGAAAAGGGTCATTAAAAAAAACTAAACAACAGATTAAAATTAAATGTGAGACAGTTATCACAGATATCTTTTTATTTATATATATATATTTAAATGACCCTTTTCGACTTTTCAATTTTTAAATTTCTTAAGATGACGTTTTAAGACCTGAAGATGGCGTCCAAACATGTAGTCTAAAATATATTTAGAAGTTTTGGTGAATGTACGGATGTATTTTTCCTTCTTTTATTATTTAGCACTCGAACGAATGGCTCGACGTTGCAATGGTGATAAACATTAATGTCTGTGATTATACATTGTTTTTCAGATGAGTACCCAAAAAGCCGGGTGAAAAAAAAACTAACTGCGCCTACTGGAATTCACGTAAAAAATTGCGTTATTCACTACTTTTACTTGTTCTCTTATAATCTGAGATACGAAGGGTATCCGAAGATTGAAACTTTTCAATTTTATCCCGTATCTCAAAAACTAGGTGAGTTGGGAAAATTATGTTTGCGCCATCTTTTGTTTCACAAAAAAAAAGTAGGAAACTGTCACGAAAACCGTGATAACTTGGGATATTCTGCAAAAGTGCCCAAAACAAAACACTGTACAGCCGCCGAAATTCATATTTAGTAGCACTATCAAAGCGTCGAGTCAATATTAATGTCGGCGATTGTACATCTCTTTTACTTACTTAGCATGAATTAATAAATAATTTTTAACAAAAAAAGATGTTCATTCCTGTTTGTAACGTTCTTGCTTCTTTCGGTCTGAGTATTGCTAAAGACATAATCAGTCGCCAGATTTAATTAAAGAATCTGTGAGGAATTAGGTCTTTTGTTTCACGCCCATCTTTGTCAATTAGTTTTTTCCTTGTAATGGTTTGGTTTTTTAGTTTTAACGATGGAATAGCAGGCTTTCATTTTAGGAAAATTTACATCCTAGGTATGTGACAATTCTTAATTACTTTTCAACTGTCCTTTCCCACTTTCCTTTTCCGTCTTGATTATTCTGTATTTTCAAAGAACATACAGAACAACACATAATGTCAACCTTAATTTCACAAACATAAATGTATAATTTTAAAAATTTGCAGCACAATCTTGATAAACCCATTTTTTTTTGTTCCAATTTCAATCGTTCAAGCCAAAGACTCCTGTTTTTAACCTTAATTATTTGGTTCATTAATAGAATGTAAACGATCTGGCTCTCTCCTTCTTTTATTTGTATTTTTATTTGTATTAAACACAAATAAGCTATTCCTTATATTGCTTGTGTTTTCCTGGTTTTAGCGGAAATGTTTTATTGAATATTAATTAAAAAATGAACTTAATAAGCATTTTATTGACGTGACGTTTCGTTTTTTTTTTTTTGTAAACAAACGCTTTCTTAATTTATGATCAACTTTAAAGAATATTTTTTCTCCTATTGAAATCTTAAATTATTTTCAAAATATCCATAATTTAAATTAAAAACTTAAAAACTGACATTTTACTTGGTTTCATTTAGTTTAATAAAGTTTTTTAATTTAGATTATATATATTTTTAAAATACATTATTTTTATTTAATATTCAATACAAGATTTCCGCTAAATCCAAGAAGACAAACAATATAAGGAAACTATCGGAACAGAAAATAAATTGAAATAATAAGTTATTGTGTATGTGACTTAAATTATTATCATTTTTGTCGTTCTTTGCGGTTTGTGACTTAACTTGCCACATTCCGTTAAAGTCTTTGTAATAATTATGATTATTATTCAAAGATTGCAAGTTTTTTACAGTGAGAAAATAACAAGTAAATGTATTTCTGCTTTTAACTGTAATAATTAGGAGTAATTTTTCTTGGGAAAAACATTTCAAAGGAATGGCGCTCTGGCAAATTCTCACCTAAAAGGCAAAGTTTACAAAAATGTGCAAATACCTAACTTGGATGAACTGAAAGAACATATATGTATTGCAAGTGATGGAATCCTGCCACAGTTTATTAGAAATGATCTGCGTTCTTTTCAAGACCAAATAAGAGTACAAACACCGTAGTCATTTCGAAAACTTGCTGTGAAATAAAGATTTCACCCTACGTATTCTTTTGTACGTCTAATTAATGAATTACTTAATGAAATTATTAATTAATAATGAAATGTCAAACGTTAAACAACGAGTATAATTGGTTGCCTACGCGCCAGTCTCCAATGTATTGACAATTGTACTGCAATTAACTTAAAAATATATATATAAAACGACGGTAACTGAGCGTTATTCTTTTTTTTTATAGGCACGCTCCTATTGGCGACGATAATTATTTATTGGCATCGAGGATGAATCTCGACAACTGTGCAGGCAGAAGACCGGTCACCTCTAACATGTCGATGTGCGCATCGTAACAAGACCACTCCGGTCTATGCAAAAAAAGCGCAAAAGTCCGGCCGGTACCTAGTATTCTCAGATTGGAACGGAGTTCAAATGAAAAAGACTGTGATTAAACAGTAAGCAATGAAAGAACCCCAGTGTCATTTTCAACGCTGAACCTCTCAGAATTTCTTTTTAGCGTTAACGACGCTAAAATCTTTTATTATTATTATAATTACTGTGAATAATTAATAGTTTTCCTTACAATTTCATATTTGTATTGTACGAGTACAAAGTAAGATTAAATAAAAGAGAATAATGTCTTCGATATTTTAAAGGATTGTAGGGTAATTTGCGAGGCGCAAGGTTACTGGTTGGAAATTTGATCAAAATAGGAGGAGTAAATTATTAAGAAATGGTCTCAATATTTTTAATGTAGGAGCTATTTAAATTACGAACAAATAATTCAGTGCCATTTTGTTTCGTCCGAAACCGCCTGTAACCTTGTGATTTGCACCGGTTTTTTTTAAGCAATAAACTTTAATAATTATCGAATTTACTAATAACAAACACTCTATATTTTAAAATATATTTTTCAGATGCAAAACTAAAAACATTTACTTGTATAGTTGTACAGTCCGTTGTAGTTTTTATCGAGGGCCATAGTAGGGGCATTTCCTGTATAGAAAGTTTACCTTTTAATATAATAATATATTTTTTATCTCGAGTTCATATACATTTCACGATTCTGAAGAAAACTCTGTATAGGTTGCTTAATTTTTAATGATGATTTTATAAACAAAAGTTGTTGTATGTGTATTATAGAATGTTCGTTGTCGATTTCTTATCTCTCTAACATGTTTTTCTCTTTAGGAGTATAAATTTTATTATTTATTCCGTATTTTTTTTTTAATTTCGATTATGATAACGATTAACCTGTTATTATATTTTTTCGAAAACTAGTACCCATGTAACTAGAAATTTAACTGTTAAAACCGTGCTTTTAATAACGCTATTACTAATAAATATTTTTTGACATCAAGTAATGCTTACCCACGAAATCCATAAATTGTGTGTGTATTACCTGTTTTGATGACATCTGATTTGTTATTAATGAGTGTAAAATTAAAAAAAAAAAAAGATAAATTATGTTAGAAACATTGAATAAGGAATTTTGAAAATGTTTTTTTTTTTTCAATTTACACTTGTTTAAATGAAACTTTGGACGCTTTTACCTTTTTTATCATCTTATTTTATGTAACTTATTAGCTTCTTTGCCATGTAAATTATTTATAAATCATCTCCGTTTCATTACTTTGTAGCTTTTTACTTGTATATTACAATTTTTATTATTTTCTTTTTGTTGTAAAGTTTTTAAAAATATACAATAAAATACTATTGACAGTTCAAATCGTTCGTATTTATTTTATATATATCTTCACGCAAAGTTGTTTAAAAATGTTAAGCTAAATTCATGAAACCTATGTAGATAAGTTGAGTAACAAATCTTATTAGTCTTGGTTATTATTTTTTGAAAATCATTTTCACAACAACGTTGTTTTGTCTATTAACAAATTATGATTCAAAACGTCACAACATATTAAAATTTTAGTACAAAATAAAATAATTTGTATATGGGACAACAAACATAACATATAAAAATTTATAAGTACTTGAAATTTATTCGGAGGATCCTTGTTTGTAACTTATTAAAATAGTTGAAATCTTTTACAAGATTTAAGATTTTTTTATTATCACCCAGTCAAAATTCCATTAAACCAATTAAATAAGGGGGAAAAATTATTAGTACTTGTAAGGTTAATATCTCTTCTCTTCAAATATTACAGTTTCCTGCAAAATAGAAGAACAACCCCGATTCACTAGGATATCTAGGTAAGGAAAAGTATCACCTGACTCAACTGTCATGATTTTTCTGATAGCATGTTACATATAACTGGGCTTGCACTTGCCGAGCATGATCTGAAGACAATGTCACCAAATTCAACTCAACTCTGTTCAAATTCTATCCTGAAATCCTCAACACTATGATCGCAAAAACTGAAAATCCATTCTAACAATCTTAACCGTGATGACTCGTGATATTTCTTACACTCTTGCAAATCTCTCTTTTCCAAACAACCCAACTGAACACTGACGGAAGTAGCAACCCTGAAGATATTCCATACAAGTGAACAGAAACGTCGGTCAATAGTAGTTTCAATATGCGGTTTCAACCTAGAAATGTGTAAGCCGATACTGGAGAGTTTGTTGCAGTTTTATTTTCGTATATTTCGAAACTTGTATTCATTTAACTACAATTTCCTATAAAAGATGCAGCTCACGTAGTTCATCTTGCGATCCTGATTGTGTAAATAATATATTGGAAATAAATGATATAATTATTAAGATATATTTTTGATGTGCTGACAAGCGCCCTTTTACTCCATTTTTTGTTATTATCGTTAAACGTTCATTATAATGTAGTGTTCCGATAATTTATATTACAACCAGCACTCGTGTTATCTATAGAAAAGCATTTCCCAGTATAGTACGCTTTTGAACTTGGCGCATATTTTGCCTAAATGGTTGGTTATTTTTAGTAACATTTTAGTGACACCGCCGATACCAATCGTCAGGGACGTCAAAAGGCATCGAACATAACCTGGAAATAGCACTTTTTACAGAGATTTTTCAGCACTTTCTATACATTTGCTACGAAAACGACTAGCCGTTTTGAACTCGACGAAACATGAGCTTTCCGATAATATACATATAAATCGCCAAATATGTAGTCTATATACGAAACTCTTGCCTTAAAATATATTTTTGATATTCTGATAAGCACTCTTGTCTCATTTTCTAAGTGCTTGCTATTTACCGGTCTGCTCATCTGGCTTCTATTTTGCGCAACCACCTAGAAAGCCACCCTAATAGTGTATACATTCTTATGTATTTTCCTATTCGATTTTCTTGCTTTAGGACTATAATCGGTAAGAGCGATTCGATTTTCAAAGTGATTTTGATTTCATTCAGAAAAATAAACTCGATTAATCCATAAAAATCGAATGCGTATTCGTTTAGGATTACTGATTTTTTTTTTTTCATTCGAAGAATCGTCCACCACTAAAAATGCTTCATCTATTTCCCCTGTGTTTTTTGTTCAAAAGTTTTGAAAACTACCATCACATTATTTTCAAAATAACACCACCATCACTTGAGTTTTTGTGAAATTATAATTATTTTTGTAAACATAACCTCTATTATTTTGTATACCTCGTATGTACATTTCTATTGTAACTAATTATTACATTGTTAATCAAGAATTCGTATTAAATTAAATTATCTAACACATTGCACCATCACGCAGCGTAACCGTTTACAATCATTAACCAACCTTCCAGTTCACAGGTTTTAAATAAAAAATCTCACTTTCTTGCAAGTAAATAGAACGACGCGACGTTTAAAGTTAGATAATTCAAGCAAGGTAAGATAAAATGAAATTTACATCTAGTAGAAAGTAGCTATTAATAATTACCATCAAACATATAGCGAGCCAGATATAAAATATATCCGTAAATCCAAACAGCAAACACGAAATTAGTTTGTAGAAATAGGTACGCAACTATACATATAGTCAATAAATTTTGTATGAACGCAATGACGTAATACGGTTGTAAAAATAGCAAAAAAAAATCTGATTATAGTGAAATACTTTTTTCGCCCAAGTAGTTAAAGTTCACTTTTTGTAGTATAATTATCCAGAAAAGCAGGCCAAGTTAAATCCAAGTTGAAAGATTCACAAGTACTGTTAGACGCGTAACCTAAGTCGCATGTTATTAGCAAATAATGTCCACACCAGACAAACACTAATCAATTTAATTTATCAACCCGAAAAAATTAAATTCATTTGAGATCAAAAACTCTTATTGTGATCCTATAACCAGTTACTGATAGCAGTTAAGTGACACCAACACAAGTTGGTGTTTATTCCGATAAATCAGTGCATAAGCAATTTTGTAGTGATTCCCGTTAGTTTAATGCTTAACATGATAGTTTGGAGCGTACCTGCCTTTCGGAAATGGTAAGTGTGGTAGGATTATAAATGATGAAACCGCAAATAAGTCGTTTTATTAATCACCGTGATCTCGGACTATGAACCCGGTTTACTTTCACATGTTTCGAGAAGTATCTAATAATATAAGTAAATGAGGAATAATTAACTTACATGTGCTCATGCACTAATTTTACATTTTTTTTCGCACGAAAGTACGGGTTCTCTGGCAAACAAAAGATGGATGAGCCAAATTAGAAGGATCGACAAAATACTAATCGCCAATCGTGGAGAAATAGCTTGCCGTGTAATAAGAACTGCCCGCCGTTTAGGCGTTAAAACTGTTGCTGTTTACAGTGACGCCGATGAAGCAGCATTGCATGTAGCGTTGGTAAGTATTTTACATATAAGTTGAATTAGTTGCCTATTTTTTCGTCTATAAGCTGGGCAACGAACAAAGAGCTTCATTTACACAACTTAATTTTCTAAATAAACATATTTGGCGGCAAATTCAAATGACTTTATTTATAAATCTAAGAAAAAATGATATCGTTAACAGTAAATAAAAAAAAAATACACAATTAAACATAAAGGCCGCAAATGAAAAAATAACATCCCTAGAAAGAGCAGCTGATTGAATATGTCCGATATGTCATGGCGTTCGATGTAGGAATAGTCTGGGAAGGGGAGGAAGGGTAAGGGATTGCATTGCTTTTATGGGAACCAATAACAGCGGTAGAATTTACCGCGTAATTTAAAAGATGTTTTTAAAAAAATATAATGAATAATGACATTGTCTTCTAGTGAGGGTAAGTCGTTTTTCTTTGTTAAGAATATAAAGAGAACATCTAAATAAAATCACAATAAAATAGCTGTAGGAGATTTTACTTACTAGGAGGACCTAATCTGCCCACATAGCCAAATTTAAATTTCCCGCAATTATTCTTAGTTACTTCAACGTTTAAATATAAAATTACCTACTACTTTGTACTACATTGATAGTTGTTTTAATGTCTTTACGTTGAAGTTACTCAAAATTGTGGCGGGAAATTTAAATTTGGCTATTAGGATGCATAATCTAAATAAATGTAAGCATATTTTTATAAAGCATAGCTATTAAAGCACATAGTTTTCGAGTTTTTCTTTTTGTCATGTAACATTACGTGACTTGGTACGATTCCCAGTAGAACTGTATGACAACTACTTAGATCTAAAATATAATATAAATATATACATCTATTTTTATATGATATTATTTTATTGAATATTTGAATCTTGTGTTTTTTTTAAATTTGGCTTAATTTGAATTTTAAACAGTAAAATTATCAAATATAGTGTTGTTCAAATCGCGGTGCATTTGATTGACATTCGCAATAAATACTTCATGAATCGACTGCATTACATAAAAAAATATTGCGCTGGATTTTCTAAGAAGAATACTTTAACAATAGCTTATAAATTTTATGCTGTCGGTTGCATGAAATATATAAAGTAATTTGCTTCTCATAAAAAGAACCGCATAGAAAATGTAGCGTGCATTTCTGATAAATTTGTGTGTAAACAAATCGATCAAACCACACCACAATTTCGTTATGATACGTATTGTTTATATCAAGGGAATTCCCGTAATTCTTGAAAAGCCAGGTAAATAATGTAATAGTACTTACCTGATTACCAGGTGTATGTTATTGTTAAAGTAATTAAGCAGTTAAAGAGTTAAGTGATTATGTCGTTATACAAATAGTGGTTATGTAATATGGATATTGTCATATTGGTATACTTATATCAATGCCTTCACGATTTAAGTACACTGATAAAAATGCATGGAAAATTCATTTGGAATGTTGCATTAATTTATATCTGAAAAGCCATATTCTACGGTAATGTTAGAACGATAGACGGTAACTTTCCTGTTAAAAATTCATAGCAGTCAAACATCCGTTGGAGGTCCACAAGGTGAAAGATTTCCAGGTGCTCGTTTGGATTCGTGATGAATTTTGTTGACCATATTTTTTGTGTATTGCCGAGATTCGTCCATTCTCCTATTCTTCCGACATCCTTTCTTCTCTTCAAATTCGTTTTACTAGGTGATATATATGCTCATTTCTTTAGTTTTTTTCCTTCATACTTTATTAGTTCTATATTCAGGCCATCTTTTCCTTCTTACGCACATTTCTGTGCTGTACTAGTCAGCTCTCATAAACAGGTTTCTTCACAAAAAAACTAAGAGGTAAAAGATAAAAGTTCACATTCTTACCATAGCTTGCTTTAAATATACATAGCCATTCTCATGCCAAAAAATGAAGTTGAACAAATTATACCTTCTGAGTTGAACACTTCTAATCTCACTGAGTATATTTACACAATCTCTTTTTTCGATGCCTCCGCGCATGTTCCTCTATACGATCTTACATCCTTCACCTAAGATAGCTTCCTCCTGTCTATTAGCACGTAGTCTATTTGCGTACAATGTTTTTTGTTGGCATCCATGTTGCTTTATGTTCTTTTGGATGTGTAAAATTTAGTGCTGCTTATAATCATCATATTATCTGTCCTGAATGTTAAATCACGTAATCTCCCATTCCTTTTGTGGACATATATATATATATTCCATTTTTTTGCAGTAGGATAAAAGCTACTCCACTCTATCTTTGCTTTACATTTCCAGAATATCTAATGCAAAAGTGTTCCTTGTGATTTGGTCGTCCTATCTCGTTTCCTGAAGTGCCGCGATTTTTTAACTCCATATCTCTTCATTTCATTCCCTATTTCCATCATTTTTCCTGGTGTCAATAGCGTTCTAACATTCCATCCCAGATAACAATTTAAGGTTTTCACAAGCTTAAAATCTGTTTAAAATTATCTGCACGCTTGTCATTGACAAGGGTATTACAAGCTTGTTGCAAGTGGCAACTAGAAACCTTGATAGGAGGTTTCTAGTTGCCACAGGACAAAGTTTTCATAAGCTTGTCTGTAAAAGCATGTGACAAGGCTAGAATGACAATGTTGAGCCAATCTTCAGAGAAAACGTATACAAACCTTGATAAAAGCTTGCGGCAACCAAAACAAAATAGGAATTGGGTATATGAAGGCGCACTAGCTGTTTTAAACTAAAACTGAAACAGCTCAAACACAATACAAACCACGAAACAACAAACAAATCAAACAATGGCAATCGATGAAAGAACAGCGGTTAAACTAAAAAAAAAGTCAATACTTAATGAACAATTCACCCCGGAAATACACGAGGCCACCGCAAATGATACAATAACCTTGTCACAACGTTTTCATTGAGGAGGGTCTGTAAATCTTGTTGCCGTAAATGATACAGTAACGTTGTCACAACATTTTATTGTCAAGCCCTTTGTCGAGCAAATGCTGCAAAAGCTTATCGCAAGCTTACATGTTATCTGATGTTATGTTGATTAATATTTTTCTCTTTTCTGTTTTTTATTTCCTCATTTATGTTTCTATCCTCTTCCTGCTCATCTACCACTCCATTATCTTGCCTTACATTTTCCTTATGTATTTTCTTGTTCTTTACTCCACTAATTTTTCTGCTGTACCTTTCTTCAATTGTTAATTTAATCTTTAGGTCTCTTTTCTTCTTCAATTGCCCGTACTTCTTCATTAGCAAAAAGATCGGTCAACCAGAGGAACGATCTTTTCTCGGTATGCTTGATACTCGTGTTATTAATTATCTAAACTCAATCTCGCTTTTTGTTCTAGTTTATGTTGCATAATGTATCTGCGTATAGTCCCATAATTTCTTCTCTCAATTATTTTACTGTTTTCTATCCATTTTCTACTTTTTATTCGGAGCGATTTAACTGCAACACTCACTCAACGTGTCCGGACACAGATCCACCTCATATTAAAAATAATAGTTATACAAATGAAAAATACTTATGAGTAAAGAAAAGGCGAGTATTTTTTTTTTTACTGGTTAAGAGCAGGTGAGGAGTTGGCCCAAAGAGAAACAAAAAGAACACTAAAATAATAGAACAATTGCCTGGTCATGGTAAGACCTTTATTAAAGGACCATCAAAAAAGAAGGCTGAAGAACTATTGCAACTCAGTAGGAATCACCTTCGCATCGTAACAGGTGTCTTAATAGAACACTGTACACTGAAAGGCCACCTACACAAAAATGGGATTTGATTTGGTATAATTTAATGGGAGATTAAATACAAAAAGCCAAGAAGCTGCAGTGTTTCCGGAGACTGCATGTCAAACGGCTCCCACAAACAAAATACGAATAAAGTACTCTAGTCTGCGTAATGTATATTAAGCAAGATAAACTGCAATAAATAGATCGTTGTATAATATAAATAAATTATCCCGTATTAGGCTGACGAAGCATACAACATCGGACCCCCAAGTGCTTCCAAAAGCTATCTTAAAGGAGACAAGCTTCTGGAAGTGGCAAAACGCACAAATTGCCAAGCTGTCCATCCTGGTTACGGATTCCTTTCTGAGAATGTAGAATTCGCTGATGATTGCCACAGAAATGGGGTCATCTTCATAGGGCCTCCAGCATCAGCCATTAGAGACATGGGAATTAAGAGGTACTCCTCCCATGACAATTATACAACATTATTCTTCAAGAGAATTTTGATTGATTTCCCAGCACATCAAAAGCAATCATGTCCGCCGCTGGTGTTCCAATAATCGAAGGGTACCATGGTGAGGATCAAAGTGATGCTAAACTGAAGGAAGAAGCAAAGAGGATTGGATTTCCCATAATGATCAAAGCGGTACGAGGTGGTGGGGGAAAAGGAATGAGAATAGCATTGACGGAGGCAGATTTCGATGAAGCCTTGCAATCGGCCAGAAGCGAATCCCAAAAAGCTTTCGCAGATTCAGTCGTTCTGCTGGAAAAATTCGTAGGCGAACCTCGACACGTTGAAGTCCAAGTGTTCGCGGACACTCATGGAAATGCTGTGCATTTATTCGAAAGAGATTGTTCTGTGCAGCGTCGTCATCAGAAAATTATAGAAGAAGCACCAGCTGTAAGAAACATGAAATCTTTTTGGTTTTAATTCTTTATTTAGGTATTATTTCCAGCCTGGATTATCAAGTGATTTGAGATCTGAATTGGGTCTGGCAGCTGTTCGAGCTGCCAAAGCAGTGGGATACGTAGGCGCTGGAACTGTGGAATTCATTTTGGATAGGAGGACACACAGTTTTCACTTCATGGAGATGAATACCAGATTGCAAGTGGAACATCCAATTACAGAAATGATAACTGGTAAATTTCCCATCCATATACACTTCTTCCTAGTTTACTCATATTCATACACAATCTAGGAACCGATTTGGTTGAATGGCAGCTTAAGATAGCTTCAGGAGAGGAACTACCAGTGAAACAAGAAGATATCAAATTAAATGGACACGCTTTTGAAGCTAGGATTTATGCCGAGGATCCTAGGGGGAGGTTTTTGCCTGGGGCAGGACCATTGTTGTATTTGCAAACGCCAAATCCGTCAGAAGATGTTAGAATTGAAACTGGTTTGTGTCCAAATACAGTAAATTAACTTCAAATTTTTAAATTATTCTTTTTTCAGGTGTTAGACAAGGTGACGAAGTTTCAGTGCATTACGATCCAATGATAGCGAAGTTGGTGGTTTGGGGTAAAGATAGGACTGAAGCTTTAACCAAGTTAAATTCAAAATTGTTGGAATATAATGTGAGCATATTATAATTTGATATTTATATCTTCGCTTTCCAAAAAAAAAATCTATAGATTGCCGGCTTGGAAACCAATGTTAATTTTCTTCTGGACCTATCTGCCCATCCCGAATTCGTAGCTGGAAACGTTCATACCAATTTCATTCGAGACCACAATGATTCTTTATTCAGGGAAGAAAAATTATCAGAAGTGCAAATCGTAAACGCTGCACTTGCTGTCGTATTAACTGATGAAATGGCTATGCTCAAGTCAGCAATTTCGGCGAATGATCAGTATAATCCATTTGTGGTGGAATCGGGTTTTAGAGTGAATTATAGGTATATTAGAGATATAAAATTGAAGCATAAAGAAAACGGTGAGTCACTCAACTTGCTTTTGATGCACCGTGTTAGCGGTAAAAACATTTTTATTACAGACCTCTTCGTCAAGATTAAATATGGCGATACGAATGAATATTACGTATCGGTTGATAATGGAAAAACTTGGAATTTTGCTAAAGGCGATTTGACAGAAGACGATAATGGTAACATTAAACTAAATGTCAATTATCACGGTGCTATTAGTAAAGTAAACGTATTTAGAAATGAAGATATCTTAGCGATTTTCGATCAGGTATCCACAGATTCAAAAACACTATTTCCCCCAAAGTATCTTGCCTTTATTTCAGAGCGGAAAATACGAATGTAACTTTGAGCAACCAACATACTTACATGAGGAAGGTGATGAGCAATACGGTTCCACAAACAAGGCTGTTGCCCCAATGCCTGGTGTCATAGAAAAGATTTTGGTCAAGGCTGGTGATACGATTAAGAAAGGCGATTCTGTTTTCGTTCTAATAGCTATGAAGATGGAATATATAGTGAAGGCTAACAGAGATGCCAAAGTTGAGGGTATCTTGCATCAGGTTGGTGATAGTGTGGCTAAAGATGCAGTTGTTGTTAAATTTCTTGAAGAAGAATCTAAATGATGCTTTTGTATAAAGAACAAGACGTTCTGAAATAAATATTATTTTCTGTTATTGCTTTGTTTTATTTGTTCTATATTCCTGTTTCAATAGAATACTTCGCAATATTCATTGTTTGCTTGGATTTGATTAATTAAAGTTTTGTTTGGAATTTTTGGGGATATTTAAGAAGATATATAACTGCTTTCTAGCAGAAATTGAAGAGCTTTCCTTTAACGATTTAAAGTAACTGCATTTTCAACACAATGGATGTCCTGCTCATTCTACAGTTACTGTTTTGATCTGGGCGAATTTCGAGATAAATCCGATAAGTTCCTGATGATTGCTCAATTAAACGAAAGTTGCGAACACGTAGAATGGAATTACGCTAAACCATCAAAAATGGAAACAAAACTTTGTCTCTGACTTATAACAAATTAAAAATAATATGCGTAAAGCTTTTTAATATTCCATTCCAACTGAAAAATTATAACGCAAGACTTATAACACTTGTTCGAACTGTCTTCCGGTAGCTATTATGCACGATTCAAGAAGGTTTTGCAATTTTATTCATACGTATGCATACTTACATAATACAAACATGGTGCCTAAATATCTATATATTGACATATTTAGTATTTATATTTTGACGTTTGAAAAAACGGTTCAATAGGTATAGGTGCTACTGCTTAAATCGTGAGTGGTACCTGATGCCTTTGGTGTTTCAAATAATAACACAAGTCAAGTATTGTATGCGACGCGATTTCTTAAACGCCGTTTAAGAAATTCACAGAATTCTTTTCACTGAGTGTGTTTTGTAAGCTTCCTTCTTTGCTGGTCAACAGTACCTACTTTTTATTTACTAAAATTGACAGTTTATGGCCCTGCTAAGAGTTTGAGCCAACGAATCTATTATGTAAAATAGGGAAAACCGTGCTTAAAAACGTGTGCGTAAAATAGGTGGTTGTATGGATTATAATTAGTAAAATTTTTGAAATAAGAGAACAGTAAATAGATTTAAATATTCTCAATGAAAAATCTTCTTTTCAACAATGACATCTATTTTACGATTCCATCTTTCAACCAAGATTTTTTATGTACATTTGCCATACATATAAAGGGAAACTACGTCATATTGTATAGTATTAATAATAAGGTGAAACAAATATAAATACATATACCTACATACATATACCCAGAAAAAATATCTTAATTTAAACTGTTGTTAGTTATATACCTTCTTTATTTATGCAATTCTCCTTAGGAATTTGTAATTTAGAAGCAGAACATCCATTATAATTTTCTTCGAATAAAAAGCGATTCTATAAAATGTAAACCACTGTCAAGCGTGTCTGTGCAAAAAATTCGTGTTGTTGTCTGCTTGTATGCAAACCATGTACTGTATCTATTTTTCAATCAAAAATACATACAGTCTGTCCCATCGAACTGGCAGATTTTTAACCAATTTGTTGTCTAACTGCAAAATTCGACAGTTTTTGAAATACGAGGTCCGACAATAACATAACGAGACTCATTTTTTTTTTCAAGTGTTGTTTATCCGTTACTACCTGCAAAAAATTCCAAACACGTGGTTAGAACAGTATTCGTTTGTATTCGTTCAGTCGACGTTCGAGCAACATCGTGTTGCCACGCTGCAGTGCCGGAAGAATGTCAGATGCTAAATTTGAACAACGTGTCAACTTAAAATTTATGGTAAACTCGGGAAATCAGCAACGGAATGTTACGAACTGTTACAGACAGTTTATGGTGATAATTGTCTATCACGTGCAAGAGTGTTTGAGTGGTATAGAATGTTTAAAGATGGTAGGGAGGACTGTAAAGATGATGAACGGCATGGACCTCCTTGAACTTCTAGAACCGACTGGAACATTGAAAAAGTGAAAGAAATTGTTCAAAAAGACCGTCGATTTTAGGTGTGAGAGCTATTGCAGAGCAAGCAAGTCTTAATAGGGAAGTGGTCAGACAGATTTTGCGTGAAGAGCTTAACATGAAAAAGGTTTGTGCGAAGATGGTGCCCAGACTGCTTTCTCCAGACCAAAAACACAAACGAATGAGCATTTGTGCTGACGTTCTGCAAACTATCGAAACTGACCCGACCTTTTTGGAAAGGGTAGTAACATGTGACGAGACATGGATTTTTCAATATGATCCCGAAACTAAGCGCCAATCTCTGCATTGGAAGTCTCCTGATTCACCGAGAGCGAAAAAAGCAAGGATGAGCAAATCGAAATTTAAAAGCCATGTTGCTTGTTTTCGTTGATATTCGAGGAGTTATCCACATTAATTGGGTTCCAGATGGTCAAACAGTTAACCAGTATTATTATTTAGAAGTTTGAAAACTCTCCGTGAAAGGATTCGAAGGAAAAGGCCTGATTTATAGAAAAAATACCATGGATCCTCCATCGTAACAATGCGCCAGCTCACAACGCTCTAAAAGTTAAAGAGTTTTTGGCCAAACACTCGATCATGCTAATGGAACATTCACCCTATTCACCAGATTTGGCTCCGTGTGACTTTTATATATTCCCTACAATCAAAGCCCATCTGAATGAGCAGATGAGGTCAAGGCAAAAGCGACACAGTTACTCAACAACCTGTCTGAAGATGACTTTCAGCACTGCTTCGCGCAATGAAAACTTCTAATGGAGCGGTGTGTGGCTCGTGAGGGAGACTATTTTGAAGGGATTAATGTTATTGTCATTGTTAAATTGTTTAAATTTTATCATTAACATTTTTTAGAGCCCTAGTCTCGTTATTTAATTGTCAGATCTCGTATTTGCAACTTTGTTGAATTTTTAGCATTTGCACTCTTTCGAATAAATCCGAATTATCCAATATTTTACAAGATAATAGACAATCCAACACACTGTAAATCTTGTCAGACGCGAGTTTTATATTTTTTACATATATTTAACATTTTGAGCTACTTTTCTCAAAATATTTCGATTGTAATCGACTTTAGTAGAAAGAAAAATAAGTTTTATTTTGTTGAAGATATCTTTGAATTTGGTTGTACTTAAATAATTTGAAGAATTTTACCAATTTTTGTGTAAGTGGCACAGCTTATTCCTATTGGAAAAGACAAAGGACTACTCCCAAGAGATATAACTAAATTTTGCAAATATTTTTATTCTAAACTACACATCTAACAAACATTAATTTTACTGATTTTTTTGTTCGACCAAAATCAATTTCAAAACCTGCCTACTCAAATGTTTCTGACGTCGTCAACAATTTTGTGTTGGATAAAGCATACAATGTCAGGATTATTTGGTTTAAAGGTTCTAGTGCATGGAATAAAAAAAAAGGCAAACTATAGGTACCTATTGTTATAAAAAAGTTGTCTGATTTTTTTTTATATCTATTGGGGGCAATTCCATATTGGAGTCTTAACCAACCCTTCCTGCAATTCCTTGATATCTTCACAAATATACAAGGTATCCCATATTGTTATGTTCAAATTTTGGGAGTGTGAAGTAGACTTCATTTCAAATAACAAAAACGCAAAACTTGTATATCCATTTTTATTTGTTTCAAAGTTACAGATCTATGAATGTGATTGTCAGATTATGAAAAAAAAAATGTAATCTTAAAGTCAATACAAACTATTTTATTTAAAAAAAGTCCAATCAATAATATTTTCGAAATGTCCGAAATTATATAACCTAATTTCGGACAGCAACTCCGAAATGTGATGGTGCCCCATCCATATGAAACCACATGTCTCGTCGAACATTCAGTGGGACATCCTCTAAAAGACCTGCGCAGTTCGTCAATAAGAAATTGAAGGTAATTGTTACAGATCGGGTCTGCTTTTGAAGTGACCCTATGCATGGTGAAATAAAAAAAAACGTACATATATTGCCCGAGCAAATCAAATTGGGATTATATAACAAAATATAAGTTATAGTACATAAAGAAGCAGACGAAATAAGAAGTAAAATTAAATTAAAGATAATTAAACATTACATTACAATATGAAACCTCAAAGAGTCCATTTAGAGCATAATAGTTGTTTAGATTTAGCTTTGAATGACAACAGAGTAAAACATCAGGAATGAGCAAAAAGAGCAGAATTCATAACATGACAAATTTCATAAGAGAAGCATCTTCGTGAACATCTCTTTAAAGTGTCGAGAAACCTCCAATAACTCTCTTTGGCGAAAATTGATGTTGTTCAAAAACAATCCTTTCAGAGAGGTAAGGAGGAGTTAGAATGGTCAGCACTTTGAAATAAAGACAGGACGCATGCAAGGCTCTGAGCTCCGATATGCTTAACCATCCGGCCCATTGTAAAGTGTTATAAATCCTTTCTCTTCTTTTACCAACTTTTGTCAAACAGGGACCATAAATAGAACAACAATAATTAAATAACGATAACACTAGAGAATCGCATAAAAATAATTTCATTTTTGATTGAAAAAGTGATGTTATTGAATAAAACTCTCAATTTAGCGTAAGAAGATCTTAAGTAACTGATTAATGTGTTGTGTGAATCATAAACTGGCATTAATAATCAACCCCAATATTCTAGTCTTATCAACTACTGGCAAGGCTTGATCCTTAATAGTAACTTAATAGTATTCAAGTGTTTTGCAAAGCATATTGTCTATCAAAAACAATTACTGAACATTTAGATGGATTGATATTTAAAGAGTGCTGCTTCATAATGAAGGCAACAGCATCAACGACATCACTTATAAAACAATAGTGGTAAAGCTGAGTATCATCGGCATACATATGATATTGACGAGTTTTTAATACAGGTGGGAAGAAAGCTGTATAGATGGAATAGAGAATAGGACCAATAGTTGATCCCTCTGTGGGACTCCAGCATTGATAAATTTGGCTTCAGAGGTATCACCACTCACTACTTTAACCTCTAACTTTCTGCTTCTATTTGACAAGAAGTTTTCAAAAAAACATAACGGCGTTGTTAGATAAACAAATATAATGGAGTGTTGCGCATAATAATTGATGGTTAATGGTGTCGAACACCTAGGAAAAGTCTAATTAGTAATTAGGATTGTAATTTTTTTTTAATCGAGCTTGAAAGCACTACTTCTCAATTTGTAATTCGAATCAATTATAACTTATAACACAACATCAGAATTGAATCACTTAGGAGAACATTATCGATAATGTCTTGTTTATGTAATTTTAACAAATAAACTATCTGATATTCTTAATCAGTTATTCATTCTGCTGACAGAACTATTCTATGGACTCGTTTTTATTATTGTAACACAAATAAACCTGACTGTATCTACTTACAATATTACCACACGATATCTGATATTCTTAATTAGTTATTCATTCTCCTGACATAGAACTATTCTATCGACTCGTTTTTATTTATTGTAACACAAATAAACCTGACTGTATCTACTTACAATATTACCACACGAACATCAACGATAACAGTATCAATTTATTAAGAATTTGTCACATCAGAATGTTAGCAGGGAATGACTCACACGAAAATAGCCGGTTCGAGAAGAATTAAGTGCTCGGAGTGGCAAAAATTACGAGTAGAATCGTGCTGAAAATATATAAGTCACAATTTAGAAAAGCTCCTACATACGCCACTTACGCAATTTGCCATAACAGCCCGACTGTATAGTCGGACTCTATTGTATTCCGTTTAAACGTGTTGACGTCGTATCGTATCTATCCTGTGGCGAAGAAGTGTTCAGTAGCAAACGTCTCAGTTGAGTGGTGGTGGCAATTATTCAGTGATGAACATTGATGACAATATTTTGCATCGTATAAAGGCGGAATTCGATTCATTAGAGTCGGTAGTTTTATATCGGTCAATTCGGCGATTCATATTAGTGACATGAATTACCAGTTTGCGATCTTTTTGTTATTTTAATTAAAACCGTCGATGCTTTCCTGATTATTTTTTTTATATAAAAAAATGACAAGTGATGTTTTAAATTATGTTTTAATTAATAATAATAATTATAAAAAGTACATTAAATCTATTTTTTACAAATTATCAAATATTGAGACGTAAATAATTTTAATATTTTCAAACTTTGTTCTATATTTTTTTTTGCTAATAAAGTGTGCGTCTGCAAAAATGACCACGAAGGAGGATCAAAATCACGTCCTAAATGGCATAAAGGAAGAAAGCCATACCAAAAGTACCGATGCAAATATGTAAGTAGACACAACACGTAAATTATACAATCTGAATTGTTTTTTCACTATATGGACTTCCTAGTAATATATCATGCATTAATGATTAACGAGATCTAATTGACTGGATGGAATTTAAATCAACTTATACCGTGCTGGCAAGTTTTTGGTTTGGAAGTTTAATGCCTAATGCATTTCATGAAGTATGATGGTATGTAGTTGTCCGGTATATTGGGCATACGATTTAGCAATCCTCCACGCGTGATAGCGTAAAAAACTCCTTATACTCTAATAACCAAATTTGAACTTTCCGCCACTATTTTTAGTAACTTCAACGTAAAGGCATTAAAATAACTATTAATGTAGTACAAAATAGTAGGTAATTTTATGTTTCAACGTTGAAGTTACTAAGAATAATTGCGGGAAATTTAAATTTGGCTATATGGGTATTGAGACAGTTTTTTCATGATAATTTTTGAATTCCCGAAAAATGTGATCTGTAACTTTTTCAGTATGTATCACAGATTGATTTTTTGCTAGTGTCCTTAGGGTTAAAAATAGTTAACTTGGGACGTATTTTAAGCACATCTCTTATTATCATATTATTATTATCATATTCTTATTTGGGGCACAATTAAGTTTAATTGCAATTTTATTTTTTGAAATATTTTTTTTGTGTTGATGTTTCTTACCCGAATGGATAAATATTCAAATTCCGTTAAATAATGTTTTTTTTTCCATTCAGGTTTATTAATATTTATAGTAGCTACATGCTGCGGCCCAAACTAGCTATCTTCAGGGTCTCTACAACTTAAAAGCAACTACAATCAATAAAATCTTAAGCTGAGAAAAAAACAACTTTTGTACTTAGAAGCAAAATCACCCAACTGGTCACCTCTGATTTTATAATAATTATCGAACTGTATTTTATTTTAGCTGCTGATATTCGCTTGTAGGGGAAATACAGTCCTCTAAAGTTGCACCCCTAAAACACATTTTCAACGATATCTTTGGAACTAGAAGACATATCGATCTGAACTGAAAAGGAACTTTTTCTTCATGACAATTCAGACATTTTGGTTTAATAAGATCAGTAGTGATCCATAAACTACATTAAAAGTAAAATGCATGAGTTTTTGGACATTTTCCCAAAATATCATATACAGCGGTTACAGCCACCCTGAAATGTCTTTTACACAATTCTTTTTTTTTTTCTTTTCTATCTCAGGAACGAAATATTCGAGAGCAAATATCAAATATTATATGCGTTAGGTGTCCTTAGATATAGATAGAGGCAGCAAAGTTTTGGCTAAAAAGGGCTTAAGGCTTAGATAAGTTTACTCTTTTGTTTTTTGATATTTCCTCGAAAACGGCTCTAATGATTATCTTTCACATTCACATTTTTGTTACATTTGGTACAAGTTCCTACTTGCCTATGTCACTGTTTTTTCTCAAAGTTATCCGAGGAGGGTTTTATTCTTATGCTTAATGTCAATATGCGCATAAATCTTCGTCACCGTTCGATGTAGTAAACATTTTTCAATTAATCCTGTACTAATAATGCCTAACAAATTTATTTCGTGTTCTTATTAGAAAAAGACTCTTCAACTTTTGTACAATTTGGGATTCCTCTTAATGCTGATATATGTTATGTCTAAAAGTGTTGTAAGTGTGTTCTTTAATATTTTCTTCTTTAGGCCAATCTCATTTCTTCTTGCACCAAATGCACAAGCCGAGTAGCACAAAAATATTAAATAAACATAAAAACAATGTGTTTTTTTTTTAATATTTTATATATATTATATATTGTGTTATAATATTAGATAAAATATGATCTGCAACTTCTTCAATATGTATCAAAGACGGTTTTTTTGCCACTATCCTTAAGTTAGTGTGCTATAATATTGGTTTTGTGTAATTTTCTAATATATATTTTATATATATTT
>RXPK01004132.1:0-75147 GCA_004143645.1 Protaetia brevitarsis | reverse complement strand
CACACTACGGTGCCAAGGAAACAGGAATAAATCAATCAATTGAAAGTCTCTGATATTGGACTGCCGTAATTACGGAAGCAGGGCATCGGGTTCGTTTTAAATAAAAAACGCATTTATTTTACAGTAGCGTGCTCCCCGACAAAAGACTTCTTCACCGTCTTCTGCCGTCGACGTTTCGCGACCTCTCTACTACTTGTCCTAGAAGTAATAATAAAATTTACGCACGATCCTTTACGATCCACATCACGTACACGCCGTTATTTTTTCCCCGAAGGCGGAACTTTTTCTTGCCTTCCTAGCATCGTCTTCCCTTCGGTCGAGGGAAAACGTTTATGAAATCACAAAATCACTAAAATCGCTCTCGACAGTAAATAACTATAAATTTCTAATACTGACGCGGGAACGGTAAAATCAATAGCCGCTTATATATATTTCGTTCAGCCCATCAAAAAAATTATTCTGCGCGATGATATTGTATAGAATATTCAGTGAGGCGAACGCACATTGAAAATTGGTGCTTCTTTTTATACCGAAAATTTATTCAAAATGAAAAATACACCAAGTGGTTGAATTCGGCTGACGGCGAAGGCAGAGTATATATGTAGGTATAAAAAAAATATACCAGGGAAAAAATTTAACCAGATATATTGAATAATCCATTTTATTCGAGATTTTCACCAAATTTTAACCAGCAAACTACTTAACGGTTATTATGTAAGGTAAAAATATTGATATCCAATTTTAAAATTTTGTTATATGTATAGTATATTGCTGCAGAACAGCATAATTTAAGCTATAAGATATTTCAAATTTCTTTTTTAATGTGTATTATTATAATATTATTAATATTCATTCTCCATCGATCTCTCACAGATTACACATCTCTCTCTCTCTCCCATTAATTATATTTCACTGTTATTCATTATCTCAGCATTCAAAATTTTTTTGACTTATTTCACCTTTATTTTACTTCTGACAAACATACCTACCTGATGATGGCGTCACTCCGAAACATGTTGTAATTATTTAAAATTAAACGTGAATAGAAAGGACATTTATATTTTATTATAATTCTATTCTAAATAATTATAATTCCTATTTTAGTCATCCCAGTGTTATCTATTTTATCCCTCTTATATATGTAATGTATTTTAAATCCCAGCTTCTTAGATTGTTGGTAAAACGCTCTTACCTTTTAATTGATTACAAATAGGCCATTTATTACTTTAGTAAAACTGATGTTATAGGAGTCTATTGCGCTAGTGATCTGTAACAAAGTTTAATGTAAAATGTATTATTTCAAGTAATATTGTATGTTTAAAGTTTTATCCACAGTGTATTTATATGTACTGTCATGTGTATTTATTAAATAGTGAAATATTTAAGTGTGAAAAATGTATTTTAATAATTATCAAATTGACTAGCAGTAAAAGTTAACACGTATAAGGAAAGAATAAATCTTCACTTCATATAGAAATTCCAAAGCTTGTCCGACAATTAATCATAGAATCGCAAAAAAGTCTTGCATATATCTGATATTTGCCCTTTCTGCTTAATTGATATATATAACAGCACATGTAACATTAAATAGAAGCCTTGTGCAGAATTGAGAACTTTTCAAAATCGAATACTGAGACCGAGAACACAGAATCGGGAAAGCATCGTTACTAATAAACAAATAATCAATGAGAAATGTTATGCATACGTGATACATTACGAAAACTAAATAAATAAAAAATCATACAAAAAGCTTGAGCTTATATTCTTATTAGTTATAACAACAACAATAGTCTAAGTCAAATTGACACATAACAGTATATTATAGCTCAAACACGTTGCATCATACCTTTAACAGTATTGACAGATGTTTCATATTATACGAATATGAAATACGAGTATACAGTATCATGAGTACAGTTCCAATAGACTAAAAGGCTTTTGTAACTATGTACGGTTATATTCAATATTTACAATTTTAAGATTGTTTATAATTTATAGGTACGTCGTGAACTAAAAAGATAGAAGATGGCAAAACTCTTTCCTTCTTCTACCACTTTTATTGTTTGTATAATATCTATACAATATTTATAGCCAGATTTTCAGCTATTGTGTGGAGTTTGGAATTATAGAAATTGAGAACTTTAGTAACCAAAATAGTATAATAAATGATTAAAAAGGGAACTCTGGCAATTAAAAGTTCTCTGGAAATTTATGTGAAGATGTGAGAATTTTCGAGAATCGAATTTTCATTCCTAGTTCTCGAAAAATCTCATCACTACGAAATAGTAAAAATTACTGAACATTCAGATTTTTGCCGTAAAAATATATACTAAACTAAATAAATGAAGATGATCATCTCACAAAAAGTTTTTTACATACCAATAGGAAGTTGGTGTAAGTATACAAAACTCGGCAAATATATCGAAAAAAAGATTCTTATAAGTATTCCGAAATTTAGGTAAAAACTAAAATTTACGAAATTTGTTGTCCTTTGTGTGTCTCTTTGGGTGAATCATGGCAAAAAGAAGTCATACTATCCGGTTCTCAGATCCGGATCCATTATCTGATTCTCGGATTCAGATCTGGAAAAGATATAAATTGTCTACCAACTTAATATTAGTGTACCTATTACATTTTTTTGCATTACACAGGTATTCAACAAATCTTAGTGGTTTGTCGCACCAGATACGATATTTCAGATAGCGGATGGATCCGAGATTACGAATGACAGATCAGGATCTGAGATTTCGTACAGTGGATCCGGATAACAGCATTACATTTTAGCGTATCGTACATAACGTGGGGAAGCGTTAACCAAATACTAGTGTACGATTATAATACGGGGGTAAGAGCCGAACACCTTATATCGCTTTAAGGGCGCCCAGCGTAACAATAACTCATTGGTAGCCCATCTACCTATAGTTGGTGAAAATTGTCGAGTAATTGCTATTTTGTTCTTGATCTTCACCTTCGCTCAATCATCTTTTCGCACAAACTTTGAGTATATTCCCGATGGGGAAAAATAGCACAACCACCTTTGCATCTTTTATTAATTAATTAATAATACTAATATTATCTCATTAATTACAGAATATAATTATTGTATAATAATTGTACTGTCAATTATCATCCTTTCCGATGTACTCCCATCCCCATTATAACATTTTCGCTGTAATTATCTTCAGTTCCGTAGGTTTCTCAGCCGTGGGACTTTGTTGCATATTCGTTTCCATTCTGGTTTATTATATGTAATTATTATTACTCTTATTATTAATTATCATCCTTTTAAATATTAATTTTGTAAATAAAACTGCACACGTTGTCGTTTTTTCTTCTGTTGGAGATTTGATGGTGTTAAGTGGTTTCCCTAATTTAAAAAAAAAACAATTCTACCAGTTCTACTAAATACATTTGTGCAGTGGCGGTTCGTGAGTTATGAAAGAGGGTGGGCATAAAATAAAAAGTGACTTTTTGTACATAAAATCCATCCTCCTGTTTTTCATGCTGAAAAAGACATTTATGACTTTGTTGTAAAAATCCGGGATAGACTGAATTAACTTCTTTTTTATTGATAGGACCGCCAATGCGTTCAATCGATCTTCTGACATTGTGCTTCTCAAAAAAGTTTTTAATGCGGGCGTTGTACAAATAATATCCAACAGTTTGCATGTTTCCGTCAAAACCTGTTTTAGGTTGTTGTCTGGTATAAACACTTAAAGGCGGTTTTACAGTTCGCAATTTTGTTATTGCATGCTCTATTCCGTGTATTGCACGTGCAATACAAGTAAAAAAATCCAATGAATGCGCATGCGCTATTTTTATTGCATGCAATCTTTATTGTAAAAAAATTGCGAACTGTAAAGCTTAAAAGTGGCAAAACACCACCCACGTCACAGATGTCATTGCGCTCATAAATTACTGTTCACTTTTAATTCTACCAGTCAACATAGATGAGATTTTCAAAGTTTTATACACATAACTTAACCGGCGCAAAATGTAACGATTTTTTTTTCACATCTTCGTTGTACTTAATTTTATATCGCAAATAAGCATCGTCAAACTGTTCACGTATGCCCACGTTACAAACTAAAATCCACGCATGCATTCATGTGAGAAACGGAATTTTCGTATTTTCTTTGCCCTTTCTGCGATATGCTTTAAATCATTCAACCCTTATTTATTCCACGCACTAACATCGCACTAACAGATAAAACAAAATAGCTTATTTGTTACTGAACACCCACTCATAATTTTTATATTAAATACTCTATTATAAGTTCGAGTTTTACGTGGAAGTGTAGTTTATTTGAAGATCAGGAATAGGCCTTCCTGTCTCCTTCTGTGGCGTAGAAGGAAACTGATACCATCGTTATAAAAATACGTAAAAATAATAAAATAAAATAATGCAGTAAATTACATGTCAATTTCTTTCGGTGTTTATCTTGGTGGTTGGGTGGGCACATGCCCTTGTGCCCTTTAGTACCAGCCGCCACTGCATTTGTGTCAGAGTTACATTGGCGCGTAATACCTTATTCTGGAAAAAAAAAACAACGTTAATTGCGCTCAGCCAGGACCAAGATCAACAGCAATGGAGGTCCCCATCAGGAGGAAATTTCAATATATTATAAATGGCTGGGACAGGTTCTTTTCTCAGAAGTCACCGTGGGACAAGTACCTACCCAATGATTATTAGAAATAAATTGTAAGTAACCTTTTCAAATATTGACATTTGTTCCAAACAAAAGTTGTTGTAGGTTGGAATTTGAAGTAAGTTGTTCATAACAATAAAATTGAAATGTTCTTACTCTAACTAAATGATTTTTCTATGATTATTAATAATAATAATAACAAAAATATAATAAATCGGTTAGCTACCAGTTGTTATTGTTATAATGTTTATGCTCATGGAACGACTTTAGTTATCTCCAAGTGTTTGCCAAGAAGTAAGGGAAAACCGTGGAAAAACCTTCCTCTGGCTGCCGGACCAGGCAAGTAGGTGCAGACCTTGCTACGGACAGTTAGCAAATTGTTCTTATCTTCTGAATATAGAAGAAGCAGCTTTCACGTCCCATCAATTCTGACAGCCTGGGCTGTCTTCAGGTAATTTCTCTTGGCACATCATGAATTTGAAACTGAAACGGCAGAAGGATGGACCAATAGTTACTTGAAAACAAATAAAACAAGAGCAATATCAATTCTAATATTTAACAATAACTTAATTATAGTTATTCTAACCAATAGTAATTAAATTAAAGGTTTATATTTTAAGTATACATTGTTCATTTTTTCAGAACAAATGGCCGAGGTTTAAACTTTTCAATTTTTATTAATATATAATTCTATTTAATATTCAATAATTAGCTTTATAATTACTTTATTTTCCAGACTATAATAAAAATAAACACGATAATTTGACTGGTTTACTTTACCTGATATATTAAGTGAGTATCGTGACCTTTTATCAGCTAGGTGGCACGGGACGGTTGTGTGATCCTTCACTAACTTACACATATGTTTTATGTAAGTTCAATCTATAGTACATTAACCGTGTGTATACATTCTTAATATATAATTTAAATTTACTACCATTACTTTTTACAACGAAAGGTAAAGGAATATATTAACTAAAAAATAGATAATAATTTAATTACTAAACAATTTACACAAAATTTCAATTGTTTTGAAGATCGCGTATTAAAAAATTATGTACATTGTTTCCTGTAGTGTACCTAAGCGCATTACACATTTGTGCCATAGTTATACGTTTGAGTATATTCTATGATACCACATTACACTGCAACTAAATATTTCAGTAAATCACGAAAGTCCCAAGCCAAATGGTCAACAAATGGTTTAACTTGCTAGTTAAGTGGCATACTGTGTTCAATTTATTGTTAACCCGCCCATTATTTATGAGTAGAGGAAGATCTGGTTTAAATTATTCGTACGTGTTATCCATTATTTAAGGGAAAATTGCGCTGATATCGGTCCGTCGCTATAATTGCCGGTTATGAACGTTATCAGCGTCTCATCATGTATGCGGGATATGTCTAAGTTCTTACAGGTTTCGTTCTATAATATTAATGCTAATTGTCCAGTTACCGAAATAATTCCGGGAAAATAATCTATATTATAAATTGGAATCATTGATATACGAATGTATACTTTATGGAAGACATGTAGATAAGTATTTTCTTTATAATTTGATGATTTGTTCAGCACGTGTGATGTACAATAACGTATATATCTTCATTTTTCTTTTTTCCCAGTGTGATACGTAATATCCCTTGATTTTAAAGCATATACCTACTTAGCTCACCGCTTTAGTCGGAGACGTCAAAGATAAAGTTGAATTAATCACTCGAGACTAGTGGAATTCTGGAGAGCTTTGATCTGTCACGGTAGCACACACATCGGGTGCTGCGACAAATGGAGACATATTATCCAGCGAATCGCCCAAGATTCTGTGGGAATTCGAGGTATCATTTAATCGACCTCTAAACTCATTTTAGCAGAAATAATACAAGGCGCATTCAGATACTCGTATCTTAATCGCACATATCTTAATACACCCCGAATCGCGCGTTGCCGTCGCTAACGCAGTCCTGAATAACTAGATTAATGTTACACATTCCCACTGTCGATGTAATTATGTTTAAACGAAAGATGCTAGCAGATTTGAAATCACTAACAATAAGTATGAAGTATTGATTTGATGATTTTTACATTTATTCTCGTAGGAAAGCGGCCCAATTCTGGTTTGTATGACGGTTATTTAATAACGATCACTTTGTTAGTAATTTCAATAAACTCCTTAAAGTGTGGAAACAGTAAGGAGTTAGTTTAAAGTTTAAAGCCACTTGTCATGCTTTTCATTAATTTTTGTAATTTTTTTATTTAAAAATGCTAAAAAGACATTTATTTTATATAATTTTTTTCTTGTAACATTTTTGCCTATATAATCTATTTGTGCACAATTGTTTTATTCTACTTACATGATTATAATCAGCGTCGAATGCAAAACATCTAATTTTAATGTTACAAACTGATGATAATGCTATAGTAATAATAATAAAAAATTGCAACAGTCCACCGATCTCGAGTATTCCGAGAAATTATTGATATAGCTTATAAAATTTCTTCTTTTATCTGGCATATGCCAACACTTTAGAAGGAAAATTATTTCCTCTATGATCATTTATATTAATATTTTTGTTTACCTTTTGTTGAGATATTCTGGTGACATGCTTCATACTGCGTGGTATACCAGATTTCTATTAGAAATTCAAAAACGCAATATATTATATTTATGTGTTATATACAGACTGTTTCATTGAAAGAAATTCTTCTATACTTCGTAAACGGTAACAGATTGACAGAAAAATATCGCAGGATTATGATTCTCTATAACGTTAAATTATAGGCATTTATTCAGAATTTTTCATAACTTCAGTACAGCCTTCAATTTTGTTTTCTTAAATATAATACCGCCTTTATTATTGATTTTTTAAAAATATCAGTAGTTTTCCCACAAATAGATAAACATACTTTAGAACTAAATTTGTTCATTTTCAAGAACCCTTGATTTTCTAAAAATTATGTCACTTACATTGTTGGAAAAAAAAACGTATGTAATTTAATTATCACTTAAATAAATAAATTTAATTTTGAAATATTTTAGTACAGATCTATTTACACTTTAATATGCTGTATGTTCATCACAAAAGTGAAAACTCAGATAACTCTATTAGGGATAACTCAATAAATGGAGCACTTTGTTGAATTTCAGTTAATAAATGCTTTGAATTTCGACATGTATGTTCCATTGTTATGTTTTCTATTATTTTTTCACTTATGTTAATTGTTCGGGACTACTAATTTGTAGACCGATGCGCCGGGGAGAGAACACAGAGAAGAGGCTGAGTTGTTTTAAGACGTTTATTTTCAAATAATAAATTCAGTATTTACAATGTATACATAACATAAAAATAATTCTCTCATAATAAAACACAAGTATTTCAGTATTCCGTTTGACGTATATTGCTATACGTATGTTAGTATTTGCTAGTTTACACCTTAAATATGACAAGTTTGTATACATGTATATATGTGTGGACCTGTATCCGAAGTTGGCTGAGTGCAACCGTGAAATTACGCACGAAGCGCCGAACGGCCCCGAATACCTTTCCAACTTCTCTTCTTGCTCAGCCCATAATAGCGACGATGTCCGGGATTGCAGTTCGTGAGTCACAGCCGCTGTATGCGAGCTCGTTGCTTGTCGATTCACGGCCGCGCTCGGATCTAGCATCGCGGTTTCGGCGCAAGTGCGCGGCTGCTTCGTTGACGTTTCTGTGGCGATGTTCTTGTCTGTGGAGCGTGTCGGATGCATCGGTATAGAAAGCGCGAACCCACAATTGCGAGGGCGACGGTGATACTTCTCCGGCCGTAAGCACTTGGCGCGGCACGCTCGCGTAGAATGTTCTTAACATAACCGCCCCCTTGAAGAACCGCCTTCAACACTACACACTTTGAATAACGAACAAATGTCTGTCTTTGAAACACGATGATTAACACGACTCGCACAAAAAAAAAAAAATTAAAACGTTCATTACAAATTATTGTTGTCGCGCACTTACTGATTGTCTATAGGTAACGCGCACAACTTTACCGCGGTCTCTTCATTTTCCTTGTAGGGTTGACACCGTAGCAGCTCGCACGACGCCATCATTCCTGGAAACACCCTGCTGATTCTTCCAACTAACCATTGCTGGTGGACCTTGTCATCCTTCACGACTACAACTGGCCGGAGTTAGTCCATTTCCCTTCCTCCGTTGCCACTTCGTCCGCTGTTGAAGTTGATTCAGATATTCTTGGTGCACTCTCGTCCAAAAGTGTTCGCATGAATTGAATGTGTTGCAACGCGAAGGGAATTACTTCGGCCAGTCATTTACAGGAGCAAATTTGGAAGCTGCCATTTCTCTGCGGAATCTTGTAGAAAACTTGCCCTTGCACCACACTTTATTGTTCTTAGCATTGCAAAGAACTTCCTCGGGATACTACATCAGCGGGTTGTTTGTGTTCACATGATGCCATTGTAGAATATTGGATAATTCTCTTATCTCCCCAATTCTGTTCGCAACGAAGTTTTAGTGCTTTTGATAGTTCAGCCAAGATATTACATCGAAGAGTCCGTCCAGTAATACACTCTCCGAATGGATATTGCTAATGTTTGCATTAATCTGCTCACAAGTTGTGCTAGTAGCAACGCGCCACATAATTCCAAACGTGGTAGTGTGATTTGCTTGATAGAAGCGACTCTCATTTGAGCACAATAGATGAGAAGATATGGCACCATGTTTGTCTACTGCTCTTATATATACGCAAGCTCCATATGCCTCTCCACTTGCATCGCAGAAACCATGTATCTCAAAGTACAACGGATTCTCTACGGAAATGACATGTTTTGGAATTTCTACTTCAGCTATCTCATTATTTCTTGAGCATACTCCAACCACATTTCTTCGACATCATCGGAAGAGATTCATCCCAGCTATGTTTAATTTCCATATCTCTTGCATTAAGATTTTGGCTCTCACAGTAAAAGGACTGATTAAGCCCAAGGATCAAATATTTTGGATATATGCGGAAGTACATGTCTCTTGGTAATACTTTTTCTCCCTGCAAACTTGATCGCTGAATATTGCAAAGAGTCGCTTCTGGTATTCCATTGAAGACAAGTGTATTACGCCATCACTTTTGCCCACTCCAACACAGTATGATCGCTACAAGACTCTGTTAGTTTTTAAGAGTTCAGGCTGTTCGATGCCCATTTCCTCAGTTCAAACTTTCCCTTTTGCAGAACAGTGTTACTTGATTAATGATTTTTAGCTTCCGCCAATGTGCTTGCTCCAGTTAATAGGTCATCTACATAGAAGTCTCTGAGAATTACTTTTTTCCTAATGCATAGGCATCTTCTCTGTAAGTGCTTTGTTGCAAAGCTTTGATAGGTAGAGAGCGGAGCTGTTCCATACGTCACCGTTGTTAGCTCAAAAGTTTGAATTCTCTCTTCTTCAGATTCCTCCAAAAATTCTCTGAAATGGCCATGACTTTTCGTTCATACGAACTTGTCATACATTTTGGCTACATCTGCTGTTAATACATATTATGCAATCGAATCTGCAAATGATATCAAACAGATCTTGTTGCATGTTAGGCCCAACCATCAAATGTCGTTTAATGATCTTCACTCGTTGTTTTTGCGGAACCATCAAACACAACTCGAACCTTCGTGTGAGTATTTTCTTTTATAACGCGTGATGTGGAGGTAAAAATGAGGTTCGTTTCTTTCAGCGTTATTTACGAGTCTCATATGCCCAATGTAGATATTCATTCATGAAGCAACATACTCTTGTTTTAGCGTAGCATTTCTCTGGAATCTTCTTCTAGCGAATCAAACTCTTTACTGCTTGCTCATACGAGCCTCCTAAGGAGCTTACATTTTCTTTGAGTGGGAGTTGAGACTACGAATCTCCGTCACTTTCTCTCTCTGACGTCTCCGCAAATGAAATTCACAATTGCTCTCCTCCTGCGAATGCACTTGCCTCTGCAACGTTTTTCTCTCCAGAATTTCTTTATATTGCTGTTTAATGACTGCAAGGTTGATGCATTGCATATCGTAGACGTGTTGGTGATGTCTCAGGTACCATGAGCTTCCAGCAATAATCCATCCAAAAAGCGTCTTTTGTAGAAACGGTCCGTCTCTATGTAGCTTTATTTGTCCAACGCACAGCAAATGATTAAATATTTCTATTCCTATTAACATATCAATATCCTTGGTATATTGAATTCTGGATCCCTAATCTCACTTCTTAGGCACTTGTAATGTTCGCTCGGAATATGCACTAATGGTAGCTTTTCGGCTATTTTCTCAAGTATCAAGCAGTTGATAGTGCGCTGAATCCATTGCATTTCGATTTCACATTAACATTCACTGAATGGGTATTTCTTCCTGCTTTGATTTATCCGCTCAATACAACATTTGCGTGCATCTTCGGCAAACGCAGAATTGTAGCCATTCGGTTGGTTATTAAATTCGATTGCATCCAGAATCAAGCAACACTCTGCATTGTGCTTACGTCCTCTTAATCGCTGACATTTATAACTGCGTAGAAAGCATCGTGTGAGTGTTTACACTGTTCTGCTGTGCGTTGATACGGACGTCGAGGTTCCGCTTGGGTGAAGGAAGCTTCACGGCCCATCAGACTCTTATAAATAATGTAATAATTTACTGTGTCGCTTATCGCACAATGCTTGCAGCATCCTTTTGAAGGGCAATTGCTAGCCATGTGATTTGGTCGTAGGCAATTCAAGCATAGCCGCTTACTTCTAGCTTTCTCTTGTCTTAGTTCTACACTAAGACCTAAAAATGATTTGCATTGGTAAATCGTGATTTCCGTCGCAGAAATTGCATTCGCTTGTCTTGTGTGTTGCAACGTTTAGCCGAAGTTTTATTCGCTAACACACTTTGCATTGTTTTCCAATTGCTTCTAAAGTTGCACTTTTGTTGTTAGAAATTGTCAATTCTTAACGTAGGCATCTCTGTCCTTGTTTTGCTTTCCCATTCTTTGAATGTCTGGGAATCTAGCCTTTTGGTTATTATGTCACTAACAAATCATCCATTCCCTAGGGTCGCTTTAACGCTTCTAGCGCTCTACTGTGCCTTTGGACACCATCAATATTGCCGTAGCGTATTTAAATTTCTCTGTTTGCATGCGCAACTCAAAATTGCATTGATATGCTTTTGCACTATCACTCGTGTATTGCTATATCGGTCTTGTAACATTGCCATGCATTGCATAGTTATCTGCTGATATTTCTAGAGAATGCAAGACATTCGATGCATCTCCTTTCAGGCATGACTTAAATAATGGAACTTATTAATGTGTCGAATTCTGCTGTCGTTATGTATCAACGAGCTGAAAGTGTCATAGAAGTGAGCCATTTTCGTATGCACCATCGAACTTGGTAGTTCTATTATGGCATTTACTAGTCCGAGAAGTTTCATTTTGCCACTTGTTTGTTTCGCACTGCTTTTAATGTTTCTGAACGAGCTTCGAGTTCGAATACTTCTCTCGAATGTGTCTCGCTCAGTATTCTCTAGCTGGATTCGTCTAGTCCCTCCAACTTGACTGAATCCTGTTAAATTCATCGTATAAGTACGTGAATTTCTCATAGCCGCCTTGCATTGCTCGATGTTAAGTGCGTCTTCACTTCTCTCTAGAAATTTCTGTTCTTGTAAGCGAGGATTTTAGCTGCCTTCGGTGCACTTTGTACGCAGAATTTTCTGTTTCCTTGTGCCCGTCTTTGTGTAATGCACTTTACACAATGTAATGTACTATATATGATAGTTTTTTCAATCCGAAAAGACGCCTTGTTCGTCTCCGGTCTCAATAACTTTGATGAAAGTAGTGATTTCTTATACTATATTGATAGTATGCTTTTTGATCGAAAGAACGCCTTGTTCGTCTACGGTATCAAATCTCAATAGTCTAATATCCTATTTCACACACTGTGTCTCTCAAATCCGCTCGAAGGACCATGTTCGGACTACTAATTTGTATACGATGCGCCGGGAGAGAACCAGAGAAGAGGCTGAGTTTTTTAAGACGTTTATTTTCAAATAATAAATCAGTATTTACAATGTTATACATAACATAAAATATAATTCTTCTCATAATAAAACAATAGTATTTCAGTATTCGTTTGACGTATTTGCTATACGTATGTTAGTATTTGCTAGTTTACCACTTTATAATATGACAAATTTGTATACATGTATTATGTGTTGACCTGGTATCGAAGTTGGCTGAGTGCAACCGTTGAAATATACGCACGAAGCGCCGAACGGCCACCGAATACCTTTCCAACTTCTCTTCTTGCTCAGCCCCTATATAAGCGACGATGTCCGGGATTGCAGTTCGTGAGTCAACAGCGCTGTATGCGAGCTCGTTGCTTGTCGATTCACGGCGGCGGCTCGATCTAGGCATCGGCGGTTTTCGGCGCAAGTGCGGCGGCTGCTTCTTGACGGCTTTCGTGAGGCTGTTTTTCTCGGTTCTTCGGAACACATCGAAAGCGCGCACCACAATTGCGAGGCGGTGAACGGCGACGGTCTAACTTCTCCGGCCGTAAGCACTTGCCGGCACCTCGCCTATATGTTACTTAACATTAATCGTATTTATAATCGTCGTGAGATGATGATTCTAAAAAACAAAGACCAAAAAATTAATAGTTCCCACTAAAATTGAATCAATAAATAAATCAATCAGTATGAGTAGATAAGTAATAAACATTACCCCATAAGATTGTATTTAGGTTCACGCAAACTATCAAAGGTATTTCTAATTATAATTTTCATATCGTCTACAATTGTTGGAGACTGGCAGTAAATATACTTCTACACATCCCCACAAAAAAATAATCAAATTCAGTCAGCCTACACGTCTTGTCGGTTATCTAACTGCGGCTCAATTTTATATACATCTATATCAGGATTATGTTCATTTAAATAATTTATTAGGCGATACGCAGAATGTGCCGGTTCTTCATCATGTTGGAATCGCATTTGCCCTCTTACTTAGAGATAAGTTATCCAAGCCTCTGAATTCATTCTCAAGAAAATGTGAAGCGTTCCTAAAAAGAATAACTATAACAAAAGTGTAGATCTAATGTGTGTAGGTATTGCCAATAAGACCTCATACATTAATCGCCCACGGCCCTGGTGTTTCACACTTCTAATAACACACGAATTAACAGTGTGATGATAATAAAAATTGAGAGATTTTCGGATGAAACCCCATGAAAAGAAAGAAAAGAAGGAAAAAATCTTTTTCTTGGATGAAACTAAACTGAAAGTGTTTATTTTGAAAACAATTATTCTTTAGGTAAATCCCTCATTTATGGGGTTTACATTCTTATGGAAGGTAGCTTCATCGTAAATACTATTTTATTAAAGAAACCTGATTCTCTTCTCTCTATTTCTACTGTTCATTGACTTTTGGTGGAATTTTATGCATATCTGAAGCTCCTGTAAGTCTATAAGCATATATTATATATGCTTACGTATTACAGGTAACCACGCAGGCCTTAGAGATATGAATAGAATGTCACCATTAGAGTCCTAGTAGTCCTTAGTTCCTTTTATTCTTTTAAGAGGAAACACATTAAGTTTCCTTTCCGCGTTTGGATATATCCGTAAGATCAGAAAATAGTTTCAGCCACATCCTCCTAGTAAGTAGTAAGTATCGACGCCATATTACTTAATTCTTTTTTGGAAAACTTTATTTTATACAAGTACCTTAACTACTCTCATGACACACGATTACACGTTAAAAAAATACTTCTGTTGTGAAATCATTAAGTATTGAAATTATGAATACAACAACAATAATAATAAAAAAAGTAGTGAAAACCATAATAACTCAGAAAATAGAAAAAAGGAGATATACCACATGATTAACAAAAATTAAAGCATTTATTATTAGGAATTCAATGATGTAAACATATATAAATAATTTTATTTTGAAAAGTTGAGGTATCTCCAATTGAAGTTCTGAGCTTTCACTTTAGTAACGACGACTCAGCGTACTAAATTTCAGGTATAACTATAAACACAACTGATCTAAGATATTTCAAATTGTGGTTAACATATTTTAAGTTGTAATCACATTGCAAACACCTTTCTTCCGCAAAGTAAGTGACATCATTTTTATAGAATCAAAGATATCTTTAAAATAAACGAGTTTATGCCTAAAGTATGTTAGGTATCATCTCATTCATTCAAAATTTATTGATATTTCTAAAAATGGGGTGTTGTGTTTAAGAAATCAAGGTTGAAGGTTGTAGAGAGGTAAATTATGTTATTTTTTTTTTTAATATCTGTTGTAAATTTGGAGATATCCCTAAAAATTGAAAAAATCTCCAAATTTCGAAGGGATGTGTTGTACTTATTATAGAACTCTTCTAGGTTTAAACTTTCGTGGAAATCGAAATTTAACACTTACCGGGGTTCCCTTGTGAACAAAGTCTTAAGTCATTCAGCCATACGGGCAGCAGCCACAGTACAACACAATTTCTTTCCACTACTGCAAACAGCTAAGAAGAGTACAAGATAGTAAAATAAGTAGGTCTCTCCTTCTTAGTTGTTAATTCCCTCGCATAATTAGCGCTTTACACCAGTTAATTTATTTTGTCTATTTCCTGTGTTAGACATCGGTTCTTCATTTTTGATGGTTTTTGTATATTCCTTCTCCATTTTTTTTACAACATGTTTTGTGCTATACTGAGAAGACCTGATAACTGATAAATCTCTTTGTGTTTGATGTATAATCACAATAGTAGGTTGCAATAAATATAACGCCAGGGGGTGGATTAAGCACACGCGTATTCACAAACATGTTCCTAACCCTTTGATCATACCAATTCTATTAAATTTTTAATTTAATTTGTGAATAATTAATCCGTGAATACTGCTGTTTGCACCTCAAGTGATAATTGCAAAATTCATCCATTACCACATCAGCTTCTGTCGCAACATAGCGAACCAACCCAACGTGAATCATAGCTCACTAATATCTCCCCTCCTACTGTTGCTTTCTATGTCACCAAACCGTTTACGTGTGGTTGTTGGGAAATAAATCTCGCCGTAAGCAATAGCGCATAATAGCACGTGCGATATTACCTTAATATGTATTGTTCTTGGCTCAAAACAAAGGCAAGGGAATAACTCGATTGCACTACTTTTGACGAATATATCCCGAATTCCAATCGATTAATTTCAACGACAGGCGCCTTAACTATTATACCTTAAAATTTTGCATGTATTTAATTGGAGTAGGTACGATGACTAACAAAGATTACCTTACTGCACCAACGATATTATCAAAATTACATTTGTGGGATAGTTGCAATTGTTTCGGCGAAGACATAAAAGCACGTGCACCATTAAATTTTCCCCATTAATTATAATGCCGTAGTCAATAGTTTGTTAGTTGTGTCCGTGACTGGGTAATTGCATGCAAATCGATACCGTTTTCAATCGGATTACAGATTATAATCCGGGTGCCATATTTTAGGCAATCGCCTCTCATCGCTTTCGATTTAATTATTGTCCGAGACGATAAATATGTCTTAGGTACGCTGGTTTCCGATTAGTATCCTCGGGTGTATGGTAACTTACATGTAGATGTGCGTGTATGGCGTATTTATTAAGGTGGGGCAGGCGTGGCCGAATTTCGATATCGACATCGCTTTGTTCTAAAACATACACGAAATCGCGCAATTACGAAGATAATATTTATAGCTCACTTCGTCATGAACTTGCATAACTACCAATATCCACTCATACGAATGTGCGGCTTCATTTACTATTTAGACTGAGGGCAAATACGGAGAGGACAAATTTAAAAACCATAAATTTAATTGGTATGTATAGGTATGTATCGTTCTGTTTTTTAGAACAAATGCCCGCGATTTCAAATTTCCTTTTTTTTTTACTTCAGTACAATCAACTATTCTTACTAAATTCAATATTTCTTACCTAAAGAGCGCGCCTCCAAAGCCCCTTCTCTGATTGTTTGTTCGGAAAAAATGTAATGATCAAATATCGTTGTAAAAACTCACTAAACGTGCAAATAAGAGAATGTTTTAAAACAAAGCAAGCTTGACTAATAATAATATATCTTTATTTTCCATATATGTAGGTATATTATAAAAGAAAATCGCAATGAGTAGTTCAGATGGAAAACTAACTACATTTTCCTCTGTTCTTCCACTCATACCTTGGCTGTATACATCTATTACAAATACAAATAATTACTTTGTTAATGGAATAAAACAAGTACACAAAAGAGGAATATGGTATATAAAAATAACTCTTTATTTAAATACCAAAATGCTATGTTTTACCAATTTTGAGACTCTTAGATCACAGTACGTGTGTTGGAACTATAAACACTATATAAAACAATTTATTTAACACAAAAAATACGTATCCAAACTTGCCTGACACTTTAAATAAACGAGGTTAAAGAAACATCAAAATTAGAAAGTAAAAATTAGAAAACCAGAATTACCTATTCGCAAATGGCCAAACTAAATTTGTAAGAAATCTATTATATTTAAACCATACGAGTTATCGATGTATGTAACGATCCCTATAATCATAGACCAACTTAGTGTCGATTTTCAAAACAACTTTAAATATTAAATTACAAAAATCTAATTTACTGGTTAACATTGAACTGTAATTAATTAATAATTCTCTTTTTTAGGTGGGATATACTTGATGAAATACCTTGGATGCGAATATGGACAGCTGAACAAATATGTGAATGGGGCAGGTAAATCTCTGGATCAAGTTGGCCGTTAGGTTCGGGGGCCTCCATAACGGTCAAATTATGGAATGGTATTCTACCCGGGATTCTTCTCAGGAAAATTTTAGAGGAAAATCTCGACGGTTATTCAGGTGAAAGGTATGGATTTACATAAATCAGGTGATATATCAATACTTCTTAGGTAAACACTTTGTAGAACTTTTATATTTCTGAGTGAGTGGCCTAAAAATCGTTATAGGAGTTCACTAACAACTGTCGTCTTTCGTGATCACAGACAGAATGAGCATTTAAACTAAAAGTAACAGTTTTCTGTTTCCGATTGTCATCGCTGTCAAGTAAATCAACATCGAATTCAAATGGATAACCCAATAACTGATATTAAGGTACCGTTATTCACTCTAGTTTGAGGAGTACACAGAAATAGTTAACGAATAAACATCCCGAAGGGTGAAAAAATCCCCCAGAGCAAAATATAAGATGGTCTATCTTTATAGTCATTTTTAACAAAATCAAAATGTGCCTGTAGAGTAGGCAACCGGGTATGCACTTCAACTTACGTCCTGCTCTTTCTATTATGAAAGATATTAAAGGACGCGGCGTATTAAAATTATTATATTGCGTTCGGAGAACAAGTAGTACTACAAATAAGGAACCTTTCATCACCACATGCTTAAAGTATGGTAAAACACCTAATAAGCACAGCTTTATTTGGCAGAGGTGGGCAACTATGACAATACAAATGCATTCCCCGCCCATTATTCACAGCCCACTTATGTTTTACTTCACGTTACACAGTCATCATGAACTTCCTCTACAAGACCTGAACCTGTTTCTAGCTCCAATCAATTTTGTCTCTTACATATTGAATGGGTCGCATGCATGCATGGTATCAAACCACACAGACAAACGCAAGTGAAACCCATGCCAAGTCTTCTCCAAGCCCCACAGGGATTATACTGACATGATTGTCACAGTATAGTTTTTTTTTTGTTTCCATGGCCGTTAGACTCGAAAAAGCAACTAGAAAACCTATTACTCCATGTCCATTTCACCCTCTCACTCAGTTGACCCTATTATAATTCGCAATCTGCTTAGTTAACTACTGACTCTGGTTCGCCCTCGATGACCCCAAAGGCGCTTGCCTTTCCCGTCCACGCGAGCATTGCAAGAAGTGAAAGAGTTCCTCGCGCTCCACACTCCTGCACAGGGAGAGTTACTTGGCAGCGGTACCTGTCTCTATTTAGTGCCAGGCTCATTAAATTCCTTTGAGTATCCAATCCTTCCCAACAATTGTGCCAGCAGCTGGACCTGACAAACGTTTCGATGTTGCCACATGACTGCTACCACACCTCGCGTTGAAGAACAAGAAAACAAAATCTTACCTCAATGCAATACATTAAAAATATGTTCAATTTTCCTAACCCCTACATCACTGTTTTTCAACCAAGATGTAAACTGTTACAGATAGATCTCTGTTATTAGCTGCGGAATTTTGCTAAACACGTTAAGAATTCAACCTAGCCAGGTATATTACATATTTATTTATTATCTCTTCCTAAGCTATAATTATGTATCTGTGCTGCAGTCTATTAGCACATACTTGATCGTGTCTAAACTCAATTCAACATGTAAACACAAAGTAGTGGAAGTTTGTTTTTATTTTGATATGTTGAATGAGGTATGTTGGAGACAAACAAATCCAAATCGTAGTCATTACATATCTACCTATACACATCTTTGACTGTGATGGTGGTGGTTTGGAAATCTGATTCAAGTGGTAAATGAACTAAATATAAACAAGTAACAGACTGTAATGTTTCTGAGGGCTCCACATTAGACGACTCCCACAAAAGAAGAAAAATTTCTTAACGTTTACGAAAGCTTAACAGTAATCACCTTAATTAGCACCCTCCACTGTAACCAAAACAATAAACTAATTCATTTTAAAGTATAGACTGTATATTATTTGACACACATATGCCTAAATATACGACAATGATGACATGCCCATTCTCAAACTTGCTTGCAGCTAGCTTTTTGTTTCTACATACATTTTTCAGTGTTGAAGTATAATTAATTATTTCGAACTTGTTGACGGGTTAGTACATATAATTCAGAAAGAAACGAAAACAGCATCCAATATGTATACCCTACACTGGAGACATCATAATACGTAATACGCTTGGGTATTTTACGTAGATACCGAGATATGAAACCTCGAAACGTCAGAGCAGATTGCAACGGTTATTTACTTAATATTCGTGTGAGTCGCGCATGAATATATACATATATTACATAAATATATTTACTATTTCAGTATTATATTCAAAATGGTATAATATCAAATATGTTCTTTATTTAAATGTACAGGAACAGGATATTTGCCTTTAACACAACAAAATACGTGGACATAGTATTTCTATCATTAACCTACCTTTTAAATTACTAAGTGGAGTTACAGTTTTGATAAATTTTCGCAACTTACTATATTGTCGCACACAAAGAAATATAAACATTTCTCATTGACATATTCGATATCCACAACCAGAATTGAATTATTTACATGTGCTCTTCTACTTGCTAGCAATTTTTTTAGGTGCTGAGAAATCTATTGCATTTTATGAAGTATAGTTGCTACATGAATCCAGGGCATTGCGTTCGAAACTCTCCATGCGTTGTACATGTAAAGCTCGACCTGAGCAGTCTTTCAGAAAAAATATATCAAAAAATATTTGAATAACATGTATACTGCTAAAAAGCCTATTTCTGCATCTTTATCTATTTCAATAGATACATGAAAACTATATAAGATGTTGCGTGCTCTTTTTCGAACATAAATTTAGTGGTGACGAAAAAAAATCAATCATTTCCGGAATATGACCGGAAACTCAAAATTCCGGGTATTCTTTTTTTCTTATAATCTCTTTATTATTAAAGATACGAAATAATAGTAAAGGTTCTTTTTATTAATATATTGAAGTAAATTTCTAAACACATTCTGTAATGCCTATCTTCATTTGTAACTTGTAAGGCATGTAATTATTTAGAAATTAGAAATTGCCTATACCTTGAGAACGGCTGTAAACAGATCTATAAAAGTATATACCGTAGTCGACAAATTTTACTTTTAGTATAGGGTTCTTATACTAAGCATAAAATGACCTTGCATTACGCGCCGATGCCAATGTTGAAACGATATTGGGCGTTTCTATTTTAAAGCGGCGCAATCTGTCCTACTTTCCCTATACGATAATTAAACTTTAAGGATTACAGTATATTTGGAGACTACTTAAAAAATTCTATCTACATATGTCATGGCCAACTACAGTTTCTTTTGGAAAATAGTTTATCTCATGACTTGAGAACAATTTAAGATAGAGACATTATAGAATGTTTTTAAAAATCTACTTCAATATATTACTAAAAAAGATTCTTCACTATTATTATGTATCTTGAAGATCAAGTTTAAAAAGAAAACTCGGAATTTTGAGTCTGCGGTCATATTCCGGAAATGATTAGAAATGTTTAATTTTTCTCATCGCCACTAATTTACATTCGAAAAAGAACACGCAACATCTTACATGCTTTTCGCGTATCTATTGAAATAAAGAAGTTTTCCATATAATGCATCAAAATTACTCCACCCCGTACTCATAGAAAACTCTCTAATACTAGTTAAATTACAAGAGAATATTGTCACTGTAGTGAGCACGTGCGGGCAAACACAGGAATAAGCTCTAGTTTGGTACGGTACCGAAATCAATATCAATAATTTAGAATAATTGACCCCTCAACAGACAGATCCCTTTGGCTAAAGCTATTACATTTATACAGGGTAGTTCACTGCGAGGAAATTCCGTAAACTCCTAAACAGTAACAGATAGGAAAAAGGTTTTTGTATATTGTTGCAGCATTATGATTTATTTATAACGTAAAATTATCGGTCTTTGCACAGTGTTTCGTAACCTCAGCACGGCCTTGAATTTTGTGTTCTTAATTACATCCTCCTATTATTATTGCATTTTTAGAAACATCAGTAAATATTGAACAAACATACCTTCCTCGTTAATTTTCAAGATATCTTTTATTTTTTAAAAAATACTTCTTTAACATAATTTGCAACAGATTACATACCCTCAAAGATGACGTAACCTATTTTCGCAAAAATCTAATAATGGGGACGGGTAGGATTTAATTACCTAAAATAAGATATAAATAATAACTTCGAAAAACAACAGAAGAGAATTAGAGAAACATTATAATCCTTATAAATGCTTAAATACGCTACAATTTTATTGATATATATTACAGTATTACTATACATACACCTATTAAAAATTAAGCTATATAGTTATTACAATAATGGTAGTTCATGTAAAAGTGCTCAAAACACAGATATTGTTTGCACCACGAACAACGCACAATTGCGGGTTTATTACAAATACTACACAAGGGTGTAGACTCTCCATCTTTGGCAAACCAAAACTCCTAGGTATTTTATCTACGTATCCACTCTTATACCACGAGTATTTGAAGACTTCGAAATATCTTGGTGAAGAAAACTGATTGTGGGTTAACCATTGCAGCTTAATTATACTATTTCTCTGATGGAGATTTACGTCATAGTTCATAAGAAACACTATACCAAAAAAAAGTTCTAACACACTTTTTCTAGAGTCTAAAACCAAACACATCTAGAGGTTATATTAGCACTGTGTTTTTTTTTAAGTATATGCAAGATGTTTAAAGTTTTGTCTTTTGGCACTAATTTCTGAAGTTCGGCAACACTGGTGTCAATTCCCTTATTAAGAATTTTGTATAAAAATTACAAGCGAATCGTGATTTTCCTGTGGCTTAATGACGGTATGTCGTGATAAAAATGCCACACGATCAAAGTTGCGCTCAGGATACACCGAATCACACAGGAACCATAGATACTTTACGAATCTTCTTTGAACGACTTCCAATTGTCTCTTCTGTATTTGATAAATAGGACACCAAACAAGGCATCAGGTATATTCTAATCGAGTTCTTACAGAGAAGTAGACTGCCTTTAGGATGGTGGCATTAGAGAACGACCGATAATTCCTAATGAGAAATCCCAGCGCTTTTACAGTACAAGTAGGTCGTAAACAATGCTATCACCATATTACTGAATCCAAATTTATATAGTTTATAAGCACACCGAGGATGATTTCAGGCGGCGACATACAAGGGAAGCATGTTTCTCTCTTCCTAAAGGTATATATAAACGGGCGTTAGACTATTTGTACTGCTAGCTGGTAGAAGGGGAAGAACATCACAGGCGATACTCCAATAGCAGCGCAACGTACTAGAATGTTCTATCGTACGATAGACGGTTAAATACAATTACATGCAAAAACAGTGGCGCCCTTAGGTCTTTGTTAGCGCTGTTGTGTATTAAAATTAAAAAAGTTGTTATTAAATTGTATATCGTACAATACGCAGTTTATCTAATTTCTAGCTGCAGTAACGTGATACTTTTAGTAATTTTAGATTTTTAATAATAGTAAATTACTGCAACAGCTGAATTTCATTAACACTACGCACTATTGCAATTTAAAATAAAGTAAATAATATTAAAGGCATGCGTGTGTAATTACAGACGTTATTTTAATAAAAGGAAGAGTTTACTTGTGAATTTGTTTCTATTAACGTCCAGATATAATATGATATAAAAATAAAAATTTAAAACCTTTAGCAAGAAAAGCCGAAGGAGATGGCAAAAGAATTATAACTGAAAATGTACTTTGCAACAGAAAAAATAAGTAAGTTACGAAGTAGAAAAGGTACGAAACGCCTTTATAATTTATATATATTTCTTATATATTATTATTCGCAAATCGCAAGGAAAAAGGAACTCTTTTATGGCCAAATATATGAAAGTAATATATACGTACAACGATTCTCAACAAAAGACTACGATTACACGAGCACTGAATAGTACTGACCACTACAAAGTTTACTGGCATTTACTATTGATTTAAAAATAATAGAAAATTCTTTCAAGCTGTACTATGTGTATTAAAGTAATTTTAACATTATATGTAATATGTATATGTAGTTGAAAGTTTGGTGAAGGAACTTCAAGTTTCTGTTACTGAAGACTTCTTCTTTTGGCATAATTGTTTTTCTAACAGTAACCGCGTTATACCTATATGCATGTTGTACATATGTACATGAACAATTCTCAACAAAAAACAAAATGCAGCAACCGTCACACGTATGTACACGTCGTACCGACACAGCACAAGTCTAGTCGGCATGGTGCGGGCACATTCTGTCTCACTTTAATATTATTACAAATTGCCAACACGGCTTTAGAAAGAATTTCTCTACTTCTACTGCTTTAAATACTTTTATTAATGAAATTATGGCTTCAGTGTAAAAGGGTAACTATCCAGTGGGTATTTTTGGATTAAGTAAAGCATTCGATTGTGTTTCCATGATTTCTTTTAAATAAATTACAGGCCTATGGCATAGAGGATTGCTTTTAATTGGATTGAGTCTTTTTGCGAAACAGAACCCAATATGTCAATATCTTACACAACAACAATTCTACATTTAAAAATTTTTCTTCTGAAGTTTTGCCCATGAATGTTGGAGTTCCACAAGGATCGATTTTAGGTCCTGTACTTTTTTTACTTTATATTAACGATTTTCCTTTGAAATTAGATAATGCTACAGTTACTTTATATGCAGATGACATTGCATTAGTAGTGACAGATAAAGATGATCAGATTTTGAATGACAATTGTAATAATTTATTGAGCAATGCATCTACATGGTTTGCAATGAATAGGATTCTTGTCAATGAAGATAAAAGCAGTTATTTACGTTTTCATCCCTATCAGCTTCGGCCTGCGCCAGGTTTTTACTTAGACCTGTCACTGAGTGACAGACAGCTTTCTAATACAGACTTACTAAATTTGGGAGTGTGGTAGATCGGCTCTCAATTGGAGGTCCACTGTGAGAGTCTGCTACCCAGACTAAATTCACTTTGTTTTTATTTAGAAATTAAAGCCAATTTTAACGCGTCAGCAGATGATTGGTGTGTATTACGCTTATGTTTTTAGCAGACTTCTTATGGAATTATATTTTGGGAAACTCAACTATGGCTAAAGATATTTCATCAGCCAGAAACGTATTGTCCGTTGCATAACCGGCCTAAAAGCTACTAAGCTTGCAGACCAGTTTATATCAGTTATAAATTATTAACTCTTCGTGTATTCTTATTCTTGAGCTTGCTCTTTATGCTTACGACAAGTTTATAAGTTCCAACTTAATAAAGATAAACATGATTATAACACCAGACATAGAGTGACATAGCCACACCTAGGTCTAGATTAACCTTATATCAGCAGTCCCCACAGTTCTGCTATTAAAATATATAATAAATTCCTAATCATGGAAAGATCTAACCGTTGGCGTTTTAAACGGTTTATGCGTGATCTATTAGTAGTGAATGCCTTTATTCTCTACAGAATTCTTAAATTTCAGAATTACTTAAATGCTTTTTTAATCTAAGATTTTCTTATTTGACTGTCTTTACTACTTATAAATTTTTTGAATGCTCTTGATCGAATTGTTATTATATTGTCATATTTAATATCATTACCATTACTGTTATTTCACTATTATTATTATTATTATTATTATTGTACTACTATTATTATTATTGTTGTTATCACATTTACAAGTTTTACACTCATTATCTAGGGGTTAGCTTTCTTTTTCCAAATTAGATTAGAAAATCTTTTAGTGCCAATTTAGTTATACTTGTTAATTTTTTTTTTTCTTCAGATTTTAAGTAGTATTTAGCTTTTAATTTTCTCTTATTGCAGTTCATTTAATTTACTACTATTTTGTCTTTTTTATTACTCATGCATCTTTGTTTTTTTTTTGATTTATTTAATTTAGTTTTAATTTACGGTGATTTAGCTTTTAGTTAGGTATCCCAGTTGGAGTTTATTTAATTAATTTAATATTTTCGTTAATTGTAGATTTTTTTGACTTGTTATACACATTTATTTGTCTATATAACAATAAACTACTACTACTACTACTACTACATTAAGGGCGTCCGCTTCTGCCTTCGATGATGTAATGCCAGTTCGCCCGAAATTGTCTTCCCTGTGTTTATAAGTAATAATGCCATGATCAATACGGTCGAAGGCCTTTGAAAAGTCCGTGTATATAGTATCGACCTGACCTCTTGCATCCAAACTCAGAAGCGTATTGTATAAACGACGCCAGATTCGACACCGCAGACCTCTTCTCCATAATGCCATGTTGACCGTGTTGAAATGTATCCAAAGGATATATTTTCGAGTATAACATTGATTCAAATACCTTTAAGAAGTTAGATAATAACGCTATAGGACAATAGATTGTCACGCCAGAGTCACTAGCCTTAAGGATTAGTATCACTTTTGCTATCTTCCAGATTTTCAGGAAGACATCCGTTTTAATAGCCAAATTAAATACTCTAACCAGCAGACCAACAATAACATATGCGCAGTCCTTTGTTATAAATGCTGGAACCTGATCATCCCCAGTAGAGAGAGTATCTCTAAGTTTTTAATTGCAGTCAGTGGCGACATCAATACCACTTACCATTATAAATTCTTTCCGCTGCAATGTTAATTTGCAAGAAGAAAATAATTAAATGACAAGACTTGGGCAACAGTGCTTCAGTCAGCCGTTTTATATCTGCCTTTCAAAATAGACCGATCTCAACTGTAGCAATAACAGTTTCAAATATTATACACAAGTGTGAATCCACGTGTTGTGTCATCATTTGTCAAAACTTAGTGACAAACAATTCTCCTGCTTACACAGCAAAAGCCGTACAACTGTCTTTGCAAAAAAGCTTTTGGTGATCAACGTATAAGCACAAGAATCGCAATAGCATTACCACCTCGATCTCCTTATTAAATGCCCTTAATCTTTTATTAAAACTTAAATCAATTAAGGATTTTAGTTAATTTTTAAAATTTTTAGTTTTTTTTAGAAGCATTTTTTTAATTTATATTATAAGAATGCTTTTTATTTCTTTTTAATATATTTATTTTAGATCAATGCAAATCGTGTATTGATTGTTATCAGAAGTTTATTTAGTTGTATATTACATTCTATATACAAAATCCAAATATATCTCCAATGTTGGTTGTTTAACACAACTCCTAATATGGAACAGAAAATAAGTAGCCCTTAGTTCTGTATATATCAAATATTTACAAAATATATATTGTAGCATGCAACACGAATGAAATACAATTGTTATCGGTAAAAGTGTTCCAAGTAGTGTTGTGAGTATCCGAATTAAAATATTCGTTGATTTCGATTATTGAAATATTCGGATGATTCCGATTCGGAATCGAGTGATTCCCGATTATTAGATTCCGATTCGGAATCGGATGGTTCTGAATCCAATAATTCCGAATCGGATGACTCCAAATCCGCAAAATTTGCACAACGAGTTTATACCGAATGAATTTACCGAAACTTCTGAAGGTATCCGTATACGTATTCGTATAAATTGTGTGATTTTTGGAAATTCTCAACTTTCCGGTTTTGATTCGATCATCCCAAATTCGTTTTCCGGACTGACGAACAGTATTTGTTGTTCATAGACGTTGTGCGCACTTAAAGCTAGGGATTCCAAGGAACGTCCGCGCGCGGACGCCGACCGCGACCGAACAGTGCTGCGGAGCGAGTTGATGTTTATTCAGCGTGCGCCGACGGCTTAGTTGGATTGCAAGCATTGTGGTCGGTCGACTGTCGGTTGCGCAAATGGAGTCTACAACTAAACTGATGGTAGCTATTTTATTAGAAGAAGAAGCAGAAGAAGAGTATTTTATGTTAACAGCTAATAAACACAGACGTTCAATTAATAACTTATTTTCAAGTCGAAAAGAGGAAGGGGCATATAATTTACTCGTATATCGCAGATTATTCGGAAATCGAGCAAAATTTAGAGAATATTTGTGCTTATAGCCACACCTTTTTGACAATGTTCTTTCGTTTATTAGCCAGGATGTAATACGCACATGTCACTAATTTCTCCAGAAGAAACAATATGTATAACATTGAGGTTAGTTTATTATAGACAATATTGCACGTACGAATACATTAGATTACGTACATTATTATTGAGGGAAACAATATGTGCATACTGTCGTCTATGTGCGTTTCTGAAGACCTATACGAATCTGCTGTCGAAACAGGCCTAGAAGCTAAATTCTCTGGTTCCACATTAGGATCAGTATTTCGTTGTACGGCAATGTTTTCCATCTCCAGGCATGTTACTATCCTCATTACTTCCAATTTCGCCCGAGTGGTTTAAATGTTGATACTGTTGCAGCAATGCTTTGAAAGAACATGGAAAGTGCAGGTTCTTCCTTAGGATGTGACTTTTCCAAAATTTCTTTTAGTAATGCTGTTCTATCAATTCTACCTTTTTTTATTTCATTCAGAACTGGATTTTCCGTTGAACGTGTTTTCAAAATTGTCTGTCTTTCTATTGTTACATTAGTTGCAACATTCGGTGTATCTGCATCTTCATTGAGTTCACTATCTTCAAGCAAATCATTTACTTCCTTTTTTCCATGCATTATTTTTAGCGATACAATCTTTATAACTTTTGTGTTTTGTATCGTATAACACAGGGTACTGTTTCACTAAATCAATTAATTTTTCTTCTTCTGTATTGCTAAATTTTTGACTCATCTTTTCTAATAAATTGTCACTTACAAGTTTCGTGTGTTTATTTTCAATGCCTACGAAACACTGTGTTTATGTTTTTATTATAACCCAGGTGTTTACTTGCTCGTTTCCGCTCCGCCCAAATCTACATCGGACCGATAGCGACCGACAGCGAAAACCGACAAATTTCGTCGGTCGATCATCCGCTGCGACTAACAGACTCTTGGAATCCAAGGCTGTTTAAATTTATTGAGCAGATTTGAACGACTGTCGGTTGCGGTCAGTTTCCGCGCGCCGACGTTCCTTGGAATCCCTAGCTTAAATCGTACAGTCACATTCACTCAGCATTACATTACACAGCATTAGTAATCTGCAGAATTTTTTATTAAGAAAAAATAGTAGACTTTTGTTGTAAATAATCTTAATAAAGATTTAGTTACGTATAAAATAAACACGAAACGTGATCCTGTATTCCACCGTGCTCCGTTTGAATTATTCCGATTATTGAAATCATCCAAATACGTGCACTTTATACGAGTATGTCTGGTGGAATATGGAATTGGAATAATATTCCGATTCGGTTATTCCGGTTATTGAAATCTTCCGAGTATATACAACATTAAACCGAATATGTTTTATGGAATATGGAATCAGAATATTATTCCGAATATCATGATCTTCCGAATCGGGTATTCCGATTATTGAAATCATCCGAATATTTACAACACTAGTTCCAAGTAACAGTCTCTGAAATAATGTGTACTCTGTGAGAGCAGACTGTTGAATACCGAGCGTGAGCGTGGCCAAGTCGACCGTTGTGAAGGGGGTAACGCATCGCACGATTACCTTAAAAATGACCAGTAAGGTTTGACGACATGTTGCTAGATATTCTAAAGCAAAGTTCACACCGGAGTGATACACCGCAATACAACAAGCGACACAATCAGTCACACGACACATACCGTGTAAATTTATGCAGAATGCGCACCGAAGGAGTACGACACGCAATATAACAAGCCACACAACCAGTAACACGACAATTAAATTAAATTTACGTCGCACTTGTCGTGTTACTGGTTGTGTCGCTTGTCGTGTTGCGTGTCGTATCTGTGTCGTATCACTCCGGTGTGAACTCTGCCTAATGGTTTATATCATTATGATACCGTTCTATACCTGCATAACAAAGACATACACAATGTAGTAGACTAGAGGAAAAAAATATCCGAACGATTCAAGCCTGAGCGAGCAAGAGAGAAAACATCAGTTCCTAGTAATGGACGGCACCCAATATTTTCTCTCTCGCTCAGTTAACCTCGCATCGTTTGGAATGTTCGGATACTTTTTTCTTCAAGTGTGCGTGTGTCGGCACTAATAGACATCAGTTTTGTAGGTCTACATATTGAAACGAAGACGCAAAGAGTCCGTCTGGTTACTGTCAACTTGATCAGCTGATATAGTTCACCCTTAATCTATTTGATCTAAAAAGAGTCATAATATCGTTCAGTGTTTCTTCAACTTAAAATAAAAAAAAAAATAGAAAGCAAACAAACGTGGACATAATTATTAATAAGAAAAACTATGTGAAAAGCGTAAATGTGTAAATAGATTCCAAGGGCCATTAGTCACATGTTTATAAAAATTTCTAATTTACGACGCGCCGCTTGGCTATAGCATTTTTAATGAGTACTTCACAGCGTTCCTCCTAGCAAGGTATGTATGTAAAATAATTAACTCCCTCGTAAAGGTTAATGTACTAGCTTAAGGCGTCTTATAGTTTTTACCTGCCGCTTTGAAGGCGATAGTCATTGTGCGTTCGAGGGAGTCGTAACAGCAAGTGGTTATGTTGTAAATCTGGAAAATGAATTCACCTCCTTTTAACGAATTTGTTCGTCCATTCAAAACACTGAGCAGCGGAATTAAAATTGCATTACGCTTGACAGAGAAGAAAACTAAAAAAGGGAAACACATTTAGGTAGCTTTATCAGCGATATTAATTAAACAGGCCCCTAATATTTTCAGCGCTGACGCTAATTATACCTTTATCTCCTAAGTTATTACGGAACTTAACGGTCTGCGCTAACTTAAAAAACACTTTCGCCGGATAAACCAGCAAACTTGTGTTCTAGTTTGAGAATGATTGTTTCACAAAGTTGAGATGAAGTGATCTAATCACTAGCACAAATTGCTTATGAAAGCTAATGGTATAAATTGCTTTCAAACTATGGGAAATATTATAATAATAGCTTTTTCCCAACAAGGATGAAACAAAAACAGTAGAAAATAAGGAAAAATAAAATAGGTATATAAAAAATTATGTGAATAAGGGAAATTGAATAAATTACTCAAAATAAATACAAAATTTGAAGCTGCCCGGATTTGTGCTTAAATAAAGAATATTAAAATAATGTAAGATAAATAAAGGATAATTTATGTAAATATATTTTGTGGCTGCCTAAGGCCAGAATTTAAAAATTATCCGGTTTTATTTATTCTCAAATTCAGATAACGAAAACAGAAATAGATCCTGTTACCCTTCATTGATATACCGTCCACTCAATTACATATGTCGACTACCATTATGTGACGTGTATCCTGTGTTTCTGAGAAAATAGGTAGGTTGCGTTTCTATATTCGAGCTATAATTTGTTTAAGAGATAGCAGAAGCAAATTAATCATTCCTATCCTGTGCCGGTGTGTTTAAATTCTCCTGAAACAAGTTTTGAAATCTATTATAAGTGTCATGTGCGGAGACGTATTCATATGGTAATTTACATGTAATATACTTAAGTAAGCTAATTAGCCGGTTGATGCATAAGAGCTTCTGTTTATTAAGTATGCCAGTACACATCTACATGGAACTCAAAAGATACCAAACACTGGTTTGGATAGATAAATTATCTGTAATTTCAGCCTCACGTACACACATTGAAATGATATGTGTAAATATACCTAAATACTTAGCATAATTTAAAGATACCTACTTAAATGGAAAGGAATGTCGTTTCTATGGTAAATTGCATAAAAGGATAGTAACTATGAAATAAAGTAAGCTTTTCTTGATTTTGTTTATTGGAATATATTCTTAAAATACTGATAATAAACAAAGGCATCTTTTAACCTAACAACGAATTATAGATGATAAACGCAGCTAGATAAGGTTTTGGAATAGACCAGCCGGTCTAAACTGACCGTTACAGCAAATTATTTAATATTTTCTGATGTTTATGCGGATAAAGACTTTAGTTAAACTTTTGGACGGATAACAATTTGTTCGGTTTGGTATGCGTATGTATTCGGTAAGCATTATGGCATTTAGCAGCATTTAAATAAGTAAGTTTTATGAAAAAGTACCACAAAAAAGATTTATTATCACACGATAATGGATGGTGACATTTAGAACTACATAAGCGGTAGAAAAAGATTGTTAAAACAAAATAAATTTTGTCACCAAAAAAATAATTGAATCAAACCAATAAGTTTATTATTAAATGTCGAATCCAACAAAGTATTAAAATATTATTCGAATTTAGTTTAGTATTTTCTTTTTTCATTTAAAGCAGAAAAAATATTTGAAATAAGAATTTCAAAGTGTTGTGATTTACGGTAAACTTAACTCAAGAAATTAAAAAATATATACACATATGTATTGTAAAAATAATGAACTTAAATTTGCGATGTGTAACATATGTGCGTGAATGTAAGTGCATATTTAAATATATCCCAATCAAATAACAAACCTGGCTTCGTCTTCTACTTTGCTATTCCAAATTGTTTAGGCCAACAAAGGCGAATTATATATATATACAAGAGACACTTACATTACATGTTAGATGCATCATTTTAGGGTGTGGCTCGTGTAAACAAGCACGGGCCGCACTCACCTCGCGCTATGCAGAACGTTAGCGGCAGTATATCTCCAAGGCTGTAAAATAACTCCCTGCGATTCGTGTATCTAGGATCAGTGTTGGTTGAGTCTTGATGCGAGATAGCACAATTCTCCGTTAACGTTTTACGCATTGTAAATGTAATACAATGTCGGGCGTAGAAAATCCCAGAAAACGACCATTGTTTAATAATCTAGAAAAATATATCGGTGAATTCCAGGATTTACATTATGGTGGTGCCAAAATAATTTGTACAATGTGCGATAAACAGTTATCGTGCTGGCATAAAACGGACTACACATTAGTGGTGATGCATTTGATCCGTTATTTACCTATAAAGATTATTTTAATTATGCGTGTGTTACATCCGTAGATGTTGAGCTGTCTTTTTCAAAATATCAGCACGTTTATCACCGCGACGAAAGCGGTTTAGTGAGAAATATCTTAAAACACTTAATACTACAAACTTTTCAGCGATCCTATGCTATTTCTTCTACTTAAATAAGGTAAAGCTTACATATAATATTTATAGTTAAATAAATAAATAATTTTGCTCTTTCCCGACACTGTATTGTATATTTGTTAAACGTTAATGTCACTTAGTACTGATCTGGCGCGCAGACAAAACTTGACCACTCTAATTATTATTGGTGAATTATTATTCAGTGTGATTCGATCATTATGTAGGATATTAAATATAATTTGCTTATTCAGAAAACTATTTAGACATTTCGTGCAAAGTCAATAAAGTTTCAAATAAAGTAGCACGCTCAAAGAATGAGAATAATTTTATTCGGGTTAAGAATGCACTTTTGTATGTACACAATAGAAAAACAACCCATCCAATTGGAGTGAGAGAGAAGACTGTGCGCCATACTTACACAACGGTGTTTGGAATGGTGGGGGGAGATAAGGTATAGCGTACTTTCTTCTCTCCCACTTAAACTGGACGGGTTGTTCTTTCTTTGATTGTGCTAGTTCATTGATTATATATAATATAGATAAACCACGTCCATAAGAGGCAATGGCAACGCTTAAATTTGAGCTTTTGGACCACGCCGCTATAGTGCCGCCACCGTTTCCTGGTCCAAAGATATAAGTGGGATATCTAAGATCTCAACCTATGTTAACTCATTAGCTTGAACAGTGTTACGCTTCTAAATAGCAGATGGTGCTGTTTATCACGCATATACATTGATAATTGTAAGAAAATGCAGACAAAATCGATACATTCATGCTTTAATTGTTATTCTATTATATTGTTATCATGCTGCAGCTATCTACAATATAAAATAAATCGTACAGGACATATAATCGTAAGGTGAAAATCAGTATGATATTAATAAGTCTATGTTTACGTTCGATTTTCGACCAATATAGAAATACTTTAATTTTTATGTTTTTATTGTGTTTGAATAAATAGTATTAGTAAATGTTTATTTATATAACATTAATAAGTTCTCACTTCCGTTTTTTCCTCCTAAAAAAGTATGTGTAGATTTTAAGATATAATAACTTATTGAACCAAGAACATGTGTTTTCATAACTTCCACTTTTTCCTAGGTGACGATATTCCGCATGTTGTGATAACGTAGGTATTTGTAAAAAAATATTTTTTTTCTATTTGTTCAAAGTAAGCAGAGGGGTGAATGTCTTTTCTACTCTCTGGATCTAAGATCTAAGGGTCTGTTATTTATGATGTAAGCTCTTTATAATTCTAATTAGATATTATTGTTTTGTTTTATTTGAAAGCAAAACATATTATTTTAAAGTTTTACTTTTCAAAGCTATAACATTTTTGAAACTAACTAATTATGGTATTGCACGCATATGATTTCCTCTCAGGATAGGATATGACAGCTCTATGATCAGGATCAATTTTGTATACAGGAATTTCGAAAAAAGCCATTTTTTTTTTTGCTCAAATTAAACGAATCTTCATAATTGGACATAGCGTTAAATTTGAAACAACATTTTCTCATAAAAGAATCTTCTAAACCCAAAAAATGAGATACTTTACTTTTAGCGTAGTTTCATATTTTTGACCTTCCCTGGTATACAATTAAATTTTAGGCAGATTTGATGAGGGTTATTTTAGTTTCTAGACATGTAGAGGCAATTTGTAAGAAGAAAGATTTACTAAATTCAAAGACAAACAAATTTCACATATGATGCGCACGTTCTACCGATCACTATATGTTATATATTCCTTTCTTTTTTTTTATATTATTATGTTATATATTTATTATATTATATTTACTTATAAAAGTTATGTAAAATAATTAGTACTTCAACCTTTATTCACAACTTCTCCTAAAACTACTAATAAAAGCATAAATGATCTTTGTTTGCGCTCACGCTGTATATATTATAAATTTATTTAGTAAGCCATTTGGTTTTACTTTAATTTATGTACCAGAATAAAAAATAAGGTTAAGGAATAGAAATTTTGATTTAAAATTATTAGTTGAAACACAATTTATACTCGATATATTTACCGGCATATATCACATTTTTAACAACTGTTTATTACTTTTTACGTATCCAGATTTAGACACGCAAAAAAACAACCTTTGTTTTTTGTTCCGTAGATATACAAATAGTAAATTCAATGAATGTGCCACTCTCCACTAGAGTACGCCTATGTAGTTAGGTTTTCATAAATGCTAAAATAAATCTGACGAAAAATTTAATTTGAATATGAATAAGCGACATCTAGTGACACTTTAATTGACTATTTTGATAAAGTGGCTGTTGGTATATCTATATTACACATATATATAATCAATGTACTAGTTCCATCGTCTTTGATCACTATGAATTTAGCTCTTAGGTAATTTACCATCAAACACTTATACTCCGTAAGCTTCATGGCTTTCTAATAACCATTGAGAAATTAAATTTCGTTTGCACTATCTTCTCTATCGGGTGTCATTCGGAATAATATGTAGTAATGCAATTTTGTATCATATCAATGAAGATATATACATAGATAAAGGAATGGTTATATACAATAAAAAAAAAATGTAAAGCATATGTTAATAGTGTAGGGATCCCTAAAAGAAATTGAGAGCTTTATATATTTGTATAAATTATGTATGCTGCGATTCGAAATCGGTTTTATGTAAAAGCGGTGTTGGATCTGGCGATTAATCGCCATCAAAGCAAAAAACAGTAAAATCGGTTTTAAAACCGGTTTTTAAAATGTTTTGAAACAACTACAATTTTTTTCATTGTGACATATAGCGATATTTAATATTCGTACACCTGTTACGCAATTTTGAGAAGTTTAACTGTAAAATCGTAAATCATTTAATGGATTTTATGCGGTTTTCAGATATAATCGTAAATAACGCCTGTATTAAAAGAATAACAACATTTGATTCAAGGTAGACAGACATTTATTGCGTATTATAAATATATTTTTGTATTTAAAATACATACTTTAAAAATGCGGACGTTAATAATTATTATCCCTGAAACCCGTCCAGTTTAAGTGTTCATGAAATAATTTACTACATTCCAGTTAAGTCCCTCAAAACTGCATAACAGATATAATAACTATTGAATATCGTTATACGTTACAATGCAAATATTGTAACTGGTTTCTGGAACAAAAGCTATTCAAAATGGGAGATTCATATTTCACCCAGTCAAATTTTTACTCGAGTATGAATACAAAGAGTTCACGAATTTACTGTTATGTAATACCACATGTAATAAACTATTAACTCAAAGTAAATTACTTCATTAAAATAATAATCTCGTTACATAAAAGGTGAAAAGCCCACGTAGGCATTAAGGGCTATTTATGTCTTTAACGGTGCATCTCACGACTCAAAACCAATACCACTTGAACGCCTTCCTAATTGAGAATGTAAGCGGGCAAATTCACAGTAATAAATTAGCATAAACTGGGCGCAATCCAAAAGTTTATCGCCGTCGTAAAAGGGACGGCGCATACGGAAAGAATGGACAAGTGAACGCTGCACACGTACACACAATCGCGGCGAAAAAAATAGCAAGTGCAATTCTGTGCATCCCACATCGTCTCGTGCATACCAAATAATGCTCGCAAGCACCATTCGCGCCCACGTTAACATCAATAATTGCGCCTAACGACGTGTTCCTCCGTAATCTGTCGATAGTGGAACACTTTAATGATCTCTGGATTCTCGGCATTTGTTTATCTGGACACGCTACGATGCATCACTGAATGTCGCTATATATTAAGCCTTCGTGCTTTCGACACCAACCGCACACACGTCTGCGTTCGTTGTTTCGATTTTTTATAGACTGTCAGGACCGGAGTTAGTATATACTCTGTACTTGAACTATACGTTCGATTTTATACTTTGTGGGAGATATCGTTCTTATGGTTGCAGTTGAATCTATAATTTGCTAGTACACAATTTGCTAGTATATAATCCATAGTTACTTCCAATAAAATTAATGAAAATCTCAAATAAAAAACTTGTTTAACAATCTCATAGCTCTAGCTTTTCCAGTTTCACCATATTTCAAATTTCTATAAAATTTTTATATGGTCTTGTTTGAAAGACACCGGTGATATAAATTATAAATCGGGGAAATAATTTTTAGTAAAGACCGTTTCAAAAAACCGATTATTTAATGTCAGTCGTTAGGTATTAACAATATATAGTTTATATTTCCAGGTGTTTATAAATATATTTGGGAATGAAGTGTTGAATGATGTATAATTTTACACTTAAATCTCTCAAAATCTTAGTAATGTGTAAACTCGTAAACTGCTGTTTTTGCTGCAACCTCCTACTTCTTTTAGCAGTTTCCTTACATATAGAGGCACTCTAGAACTGGTTCCACGTTTCTACTGTTTTGTATTAGAGTGAAATACGTTTTACCTGTATTGCCGATACATGCTGAGAAATATTTACACACATAAAAATTTTGCGGGAAAGATATTATCCGTGTAGTTGTTGCTGATATTTGGAGAAGGTATTATACTAAAAAGTGCTACTTTTAATCAAATTTGGTGTAACTATTCACATTTTTTGATTAAATTATATATTAAAGTAGGAGTAAAAAGGAAACGCGAAATAATTTGACACCAAAAAGCAGACAACACATTTGTTACACTGCAAAGTAAAGAAATCAACGGAAATTAAACAAAAGAGCAACATAGTGTTAAGTTTCATTCCATAGTAAAATATTTTATCTACATTTGAGAAAGCTAACGGCCTATTTTAATCCATAAAAGTGAAAAAAGCTTTCTAAAAGTGTTGAACTACATTTATTCGTACCGGTAAATTGCAGAGAGGGTGAAGAAAGTAATGCGGAATATTGTAACTCACATACTACAGTCATCATGGAAGTATTATTTTTATGTATTATTTATAATAAATCTCATTCTAGCGCCAAATTACTGAAGCTTAACTCTTTGGTATTTGTTAATTTTCACCTAAAAGGGATAAACACTTCACTTCAAAATATAAAGCTAATACTTTCTGACTTTCAGGTTGCTAACTCCATTTGTTTTAATACCTGAAATAGACATCAGGGAACACCAGAAAAAAGTTGAAAAAGTGTTAGAATTAACTCCAGATTTTTATGTGTGTATCTAAACTAGTGGTGGGCACCAAGTACTTATGGGTTGGTTACAAAACACTCAGTACTTCTTAATACCCAGAGTAACGAGCGGTGAATGGTTATTACGAATAGAGTAGACATTGTCGAATATCCAATGAGTGTAGCGAATATTTACAACCAATATATCGAATAACTGGTCACGTTGAAGATATTTACTAAGATAAGCAGCCAAAGATTCACGAATTAAACGATTCTTTTTACATGAATTTTAGAGAGCAAGTTCTACAAAAACATTTCAACTATAAGGATAATACATTAGATATAGATTGTAATAACTTACAGGGAATAATGAAAGCGACGAACAATGAAAAAGTGTAAAAGACATATTAACACTAAATTTAAACCCACGAGAATCCATGAACCATGTGCGGTGATGTAGGTTAACAAGGAAGGCAAGGCTGTCAAATGGTAAGCCTGCGAAATGAGATGGTTGTGATACCAAATTAAGTACATATATAAAAGCAATCCAGTAATGTACAAACGACCGAATGTAGGATCAATGATATCTTTCATCAAGGTATAATAAACAGCTGTATATGTTACTCAAATTATTAATGTTGGGTCTAAAATTGATAAACACGGGATCTTTATTGATGCAGTACGTTTCAAGGAAAGTTTCTGATATATTATCGTCAAATTTATGTTTGCTTTTAACAGCATGATACGAAGGTATGTTGTCTAATGCAGAACCCGCACTGGATTGGCTCAGCTCAGTCGGGTCGGAAAAGAGCAATCGACAATTTTTGCTATACTTGAAGTTAAATGAAGAGCCACGCACTGATTCGGCTTGGATTGCATCGGAAATTGCCGAACCAGTGCGCGGCCCTTCATTTAAATTCACATGTAGCAAAGCTGTCGATCACTCTTTTCTGAGCTGACCGAACCGAGTGCGCGTTCTGCTGCATTCTCTATTTTAAATACTGAGATATCTGGCCGATATAAGTGCCATCACAATTTAGACATGGGATTCTATAAATGACGTTTGATTGTAATTCCAATTGAGATTTACACTTAGAAAAGAGACAACAGTGCAACTAGTTCAGTGATACTTTATAACATATGAACGTATATCTGAAGTATTTACGACTTATGTTATATGCTTCTATCTTGCTTGTGTATATGAATGCTTCCAATTTTTTGAAACTACGCTTGTCTTTACTTTACCGACTAATTAATGAAGTAACTACAAACATTCACGATTTTGAATGTATGTACCAGTGTAAATATAAAAAGGGCTATTGAAATACAGCGAGTAACTAGTTAACGACATTTTGTGCAGTGCAAACTAATTATATGCGATACGTTTTTCCGAACCTAGAGAATTGCTTTTATGAAAATATACATGGAAAATACGAATTATGACATTATATTTATGAAAGCAAACCTAACTTAGCAGCGAATTTCGTGGATTAAATTTCCGTCACGTCTTATATAAGAGAAAGGATATGACTTTATTTATTGTAAAATCACTTCTCTATGACTATCCAGCTGCAATAAATTAATAAGCGGTCTTAATTCAAATGGTAAGACGCGGGTAAGTAATGATGTTACTTCTCATTAAGCATTCTTTCAACATACAGGCGAGAACCATATACATTTATTTATTAACGAAAGGTACTTTGCTCCAAGATGCTCATTAGAACGAGTTGGAATTAAAAATTAACTAGGACGGGAATATAGTTCCACTTGAAAAATAATTATTAATTATGAGTTCGAGTGTTTACTTTACAAGAGCGGGATTTTTCAACCCAACTATTAGAAATAAATACAGGTGGCAACGAAACCATTAATACAGCGTAGTTTAATTACATGATTAATAAGCAAGCAGAATTAACAAACAGAAGTGTTAAAAATACACTACCTTAGATTCCTTTTTTTCAGTTTTTTTTATTATTATAGCGAAACCCTATCGAGATTATGGTCACCAGAATTTCCATGAAACTTTACAGACTGAAAGAGTATTATGGCGGTAGCACGATGCTTTTTTTCCGCAGGAACACCTGGTTTAGGGACACGGCCCCTCAAAAGCTTTTGTGATTTTCTGTGACTTCTTGTGTGCAGGGTTGGACAATACCTTCAATTGTTTTCTGACCGTTTTCAGTTAAAGTACGATCGGAGTGTATTTCGAAATTAAATGCTCTCCCGTCAACGTTGTATACATTCTTTTTGCCAATGCTATAGTGATATAAGATTTAATTTAATCGATAAAGTTATGGCTTACAAACCCCAGGCGTTCGGTTATTTCAAATTTTGTGAAAACCTAATCAATAATAACTCACTCATGTTTAATTGCACTTTAATTACACATCTAACAAATCTTGATATGAATTAGGTAATATGCGTTTCTACAAAAATGTTATTCAAAATATTACTCTGTAGATGCGTATTCTGAAGTAATTATTGTCTACGTGCAAAAAGTGTGCACAGAGTATCAGCAGTAAATTTGACACACTGCAGTTTAAATAAATAAGTAAATAAAAAATAAACAAATAAACAAATCGGGATATATGTATATCTTTAATTCTTCGTCTTGTAGACTAATTTTTTTCGTATACATATATGCCTTTTTCTGAAGATATATTAGTAGAGCTGCGTAGTGCTTCTACCGTGATACCTTTTCTAACTGTAGATTCATGGAATTTAGAGTTTGACAGTTGCCGGAGTTCGTTAGGAGTTAGATTGAGCGGGCGCACTGTATTGGCAAAAATGGTAACAAAAGTTTGGCGTAAAAAATATTTTTTCCTGCTTGGTTATAAAGTTGAATATCACTTGAGGTAAGAACTTTATTTTCTCAGGTAGGTAAGAAAATAAGTGATAATGGAACCGAGGTAACAAGTTAAACGTAACCAACTGTGACATTTGTGACATTACCAGCAGTTGTTGCTGACTATCTGTCGTTTGTTCGTTTCATATTCCTACCGTTTGTATTATTATTACTTTATATCAGACACGATTTTATCGGATATTAAGAGAAAATTGGAATTTCAAATAGAATAAAAATATACGGGATACTTCTGTTCTTTTCAATTCTAGATAATTTTCTGAAAACATTTAATTTGTTAATATCCTTAGTTACCAAAACATGGACTATTTACGTTTTCATCCAGCCTCTTGACCTAAAAACATCTTAATCACCTATATATTAGTTATGTACTAACTAATTTCTGAGCCTGGAGGTAAGTGGGAGGTTAGTAGTGGTTAGAAACCCTATGATTAAGGTTCCTTGATTAAGAGCATCCTTTGGTCTTATTTTGTAACTCATCGTCAAGGTAGCGTGTTTTAACGCGGGGTCTATTTCTTGACGAAAGGTTTATTAAATTTTGAAGGGATAGTAAAATAATAATAAAAAAGGTACCCTAAGTTTACATTATTGTAATTGACATACTACACGTACATATCTATAACAAATTAAAACAAAAAAAAGTAAACAAAAAGGAACATGAAATGAAAGAGAGCTTAGTTTGACTTTAAATCGTTACTAAGTTTCAAGCAATGCCATTACCGCGAATTTTTAGAAAACTTACCGCGGACATCAGAGGGTACCCGGAAGCGGCGTAGAGACACTCTAAAAGAGAAACAATATTAGTTTGCGAGCAAAAATACACAAAAACATGTAAGGTGACCAGACATTTACTGGTCACCTTACATAATAAACGAATATTGATTCTCTTTTAGAGTGTCTCTATACCGCTTCCGGGTACTGTCCACGATAGCTCTCCGTGCATCCTGAAACCGCAGCATCAACAAAAAAAAATGATAATCTCCCATATCATACTAAACTCCCGTGGGAAAGGAGTTTAAAATACAAACCGCGTCAATAATGCATTTTCTACATTTGTAAAGAGATATTAACATATGATACATGAAACTTCTTAAGTCGGTACATTCGATGTTAATAATCTAAAACGCCTTCTTTATCATAACAAGTTGGATTAATTCGGCAATAAACAAACCTGGTGAAATATTTAAATGCAGTTATTTCCGGAAAATGTTTACCTTTCAAATAAGCGCCAATTATAATGTTTATATTCATTGAACTATTTTTAATAGAGCGTAAGTCATGAAATAATATTTACATTTTACATGTTTGTGATTAAAGAAGTAACGCTGTTATACATGCTAATAGAGCATTAATGTAGATTCCTCATCAAATCTCAATCCCACGCTTTTTAAAAACATTCTATTCGTCGTGTGTTTAACCACTTTTGGTAACTTTCTTGTACTAGTAGTGCATGAAAGAGCAAAAGTTGGGGTAATAAACTTGTTTAACGGTGTCGATATCAGTTTGTTATGGCAAAGTGCGCAAGATACTCTACTTAGTTGTCAGTACAGTACCTCAAAGTTTCAGAAAAGTATGGGTAGTATCCGGAAGTAGGTCACCATTCTGGTTATCTAACTCTCGCAACAACCAAAAAGTAAAAAAAAAAAAACTCTTATAGCGTGTTTCATAATAATAGTATGAATAACAGGAATTTAAAAACGTGCAGGAATTCTTTCATACACAAATAAAAAGGTTTCTTTAAGTCAAAGAAATATTTCTTTGCTCGTATTTAAAAGAACCATTTCTTTCAGTTAATACATATTTCTTTTAGTCAACGCGAATTTCTTTCATTGCAATAAATATGCATTAACTGAAGAAAATGGTCCTTTTAAATACAAGCAAAGAAATATTTCCTTGATTTAAAGAAACCTTTTTATCTGTGTATTTATTAAAGCTGATAGCGTCTACATAGTTCTTTTTTATAACTTTATTTCAATGTACTTCGCCAAATTATTATTTATATAGGTATGGATAACGATAGACACAACATGTGTTAGATGTTTTCCGTAAAAATGAAACAAAAAATACGCAGGAGCTACGGCTAAACTTAAAAATACTGTTCATCGATTTTAAATAGGCGTATGACTCGGTCGTAAGCACATCAGGTTATATCTAGTAGATGCACTTAAAATCTTGAACACAGCCAATTAGCTTATAAAAATAACAAAGACAAAGGTTGGCAAGATGGTAAACTTCGCAATCCTAAAATGAAATACATTTGCGGCCAAAAATTATAGACATATTTTGTGAGAATAATAAAAATAAATCTTCTGGGTTTATTTACTGTGAAGATAGATAGTAGCTGTTATTTTAATATAGAATAATCTCCTATCTATCAATTTATGAGTAGCTAGTATAAAACTTGATTTTGACACAATTGGCACACCCGATTTTTATTGTTGCGCGATAACAAAATAATACCACTATTTTTGGCAACTTGTAAAATGTACACATTTAGGAAGGAGATAGAATGGTCAAAATTATGACATAATCGTGAACATCCCAAATACGGCTTGACTGGCAATGAAAACAATATCATTCCGATTGCAATAAAGTAAAGAAATTGCAATCGCCTTCAAATATAACAAAATATTTTGGAAGACCAAAACTTTTTCGACTGATTTTTTGGGATGGAATTTGGTTATTAAAAAAAATATTCTGGCATTAATCTTACACTAAGAGAACGGCACGAGTGATTTAAAACAACTTATTTCTTCGAAACGAAGTAACTATATTTTTAATATTCCAGTGTTTGCATAAGCCGACTTTTACATTTCCAAAAATTGAATAAAGCGATCCCTTCAATGAAAATGTTTTGTTAGTACTTATTATTCATATAGCAAGAGCTCAAATCACTTCATTCCGAACGAGCTGAGTCAGACGGTTTAGCTAATTGATATATACATAACATAACTTCATCGATTGAAATAATATGCCTAATGTATCTTTCGTACGCGCTACAGTAAAATAGGTAAACGATGACGAGGAAATAAAATTATATGAGTAATAGCAGCTCGAAGTATGGATGCAATTCACTCACTAAAATTTAAGTTTGAAAGGGATCTTAGGATCAATAAGGTGTTAATAGCAACAATACATAAATTAATTATATCAGTTGGTAATATCGATTTGGTTGAAGTCAAATTAATACATTTCGACTGCAAGGTGCCGCATGTATTTATATGTAGATATGGCCACTAATGTAAAGGTACTGTAACAAATGTACCTTAATAATTTAATCATATTTCCTTAATTTTCATAAAATTGTTCAGGATATAATTAATAATCTATAAACTGTTAAATGATACTTTCTTCGCTAGTTCAATGGTTTGCAATTTATTACAAGAACAAACAGATAGCATTCCTTAATGAATGGTAATTGTCTGAGTGAGAGTTTGGCGTGTGGCCTCTGAAGGACGACATTTAAACTCGTGATCTCTTAGGGAGAATCGAGAATAACACTTGAGCCACGATACTGATGAACGTAAATTTGCTCTTGCTAAAGACGCTTGGTAGGCAGAACCTCACATTTCTATTCCCTTTTCTACTTGTATGGTGATTCCTTCAAAATGGACCATGAGCCTCTGCCATAGTGGTATTCTTATGGTTAATTGTTTGGACATTTTCTTTTGATGTTACTTTTACTACAATCCAATTAAATAAGTTACAACCGTTACTCAACAACGAATTGAGTGAATGAAATGCGATTATTGCATCAATGAATTAAGTTCATTATTTTAATTAGAAGTTTACTCTGTAACAATGCCTGAAATTTATTAGGATTATGAATATCATACATTAAGCATTAAGTCAACCACTTGCGATTGGCGTACCAACAGGTAATATTCACTATATTGATGTCTTTCTTCAACCTCTACTGGAGTTCATACATAAAATTGATAACTCGCGCTTATTCAGTAAACCAAATAAAGTTGTTAAAACATAACTGGTGTTCGTTATAACAATAACATATTTCATTGAGCCAATCAAGCTACCATTTCATTTTCAATGATTTTGGTTTCATTAATACAATGAATAATTTATTACTCAATACATTGCGTCGTCATTTAATCAGATCTTTTTCATTGATTTGATGAACTCGTTCTTTGGAGCAATTTTAATGCATTACTTCATGTGAACAATGATTTCCTTCATTATTTCAACACCCATTTTTGGTTCAGTGTAGGTATTTTGTATCACGACATTTTGTCAACATGTGGTTTGCATTTGCATTTTCAGGCGCATAAACATAATTTCACCTTTTCCACGTCCACAGTTTTCTTTTTTTACAAACGAAGTATGACACAAACTTTTAACATTTAAATTTTTTGCTTCAGAACCGAATGAAGAGTGTCGCTGTATGTAGCTTTGCGACAATTTATACACATCGAACGACCAGTTGTATGGTTTATATCTCAAATATCTGTCCACTCAACAAATACTTCAACCAATCATTCGACAAATCACATAGGTAACTCTTCAGGAAGAATATCTTTTATTTCCTAGAACCAATAATAAAAACGTTTTCCATATGGTAGACATCAGTGTATTATCTATTAAGACTTTCTTTTAAATGGGTAACATTTTTTGGATTCTTTCTTTCAATATTTCTTCATTACAAATGGAAATTTTGTGATGATAATTTTGGGGGTGTGAAAAATGCCTAATGCTTGTTTCTCAGAGCTCGTCACTTTTTCGGATCCAGTATTTTTATTGTAGCTTTTGATAAACTTTGTTCTTATTTGATGGCTTTGCTTATTGAATTACTATACACTTAGGTAGTATATTGAATATTTTTGTTAAATTTATGCTAACAATGTTGTTATACGAAAAGCACTTTTTTAACCTAGACAAATTATTAATATGGAACTCTTTTAAACTGCGCAAAGTGCTTTTTTTTTTAATTTATTGTTCCCTTTTCATATTTATTTTAAGTTTAGAAATTTTGACTCTAAATTATTATAGTCTAAAAAAAATATATTGAAACAAAAATAGATCATAGCAATTTGCCGTTTTATTCTTTTTTATATGTAGACACACCGTGCCATTTTTGAAATAATTGCAGAGTATGGGAAGAAAAAGTTTTTCTAATATATAATCATATATAAAAAGAAATCTTTATTGTCAATTTTAAAAGCTCTTGCTTTTAAATATAGTTTGAATTTGTTGTATACAACAAATTACTATAGTAAGCAGAAAGGGAATGAAAAATGCTTCATAAACGACACAGGAACTGATTCATTCACTAAACCAAATCACTTTTAGCCTTTTCCATGTAGGTAATGTTAACGCTTTCCTTTGTTCTATCCACCCCAATTTAATTTTAGTGTCATTGTTCTTTCCCTCGTGCGCCGATAACAGTTTTCGCTTCGCACGATAGGTGCTTGGTATTGTTAGATTATACTGTCGTTTCCGCTAGAAGTTCATCACCAGAAAATTAATTTTACGGGATGAACACATGGTTTCAGGTTATAAATTGATTTGCTGCACAACTTTTATTAAACTATTCACTATACTAGCACTTTTTTTATTTTAACATTTTAATGTGTTATTTTTGCGATAATATACAATTATATGCACGAGGAAAATTACATTATGAAAAGAGTAACAAGTATTTGCGTTTGCATCAAACGCAACCTTAGATTATCAACACATATGGATTATTACGTAAATATATTTTTTGGTAGAACTATTAGCTACTATTAAATTTTCTTTTTGAAGCAAGAAACAGTGTCGGCAAAAGTATTATCCAAATGATATAGATGAAGTTACTGACTGTTAATTAACACTTCCCTGACGTAACATCTTGCTTTTGTAGTCTTAAAGTTATCTTAGAAAATTTGAGATCATTTCACTGTTATCTAGTGATGAGACATAAGGTAACCCCCATTTAAGTTAATTACTGAAACTTATGTCTCGTTAACTTCTAGTCCAGTTTGAAGGGTGAAATTATTATTTTAGTAAGGTAAGCTCATAAAAAAATACAGTAAAATTCTTGAAAAGAAAGAAATATTTCTTTGCCGTTACTTAAAAGAACTATTTTTTGCAATTAATATATATTTCTTTCAACTGAAAAGAGTATTATTTCACTGAAAGTGATCTGTATTAATTGAAAAAAAGTAGTAAGCGGCAAGGAAATGTTTGTTTTAATGAATTTGTTTTCTCTGTGTTTATATTTTTCCGCAATCAAAATTGCTCATTTCTTGTCAAGTTTCCTACTGTTAATTTTAATTTTAATCTTATTGAGCATTTGTTCACTTTTTTATATTATCAGTATTGTAGACAATATCAAATGATGATGCAATCATTAGCAAGTCGCTGTGTTGTTTAAATGGGATATGAATTTATGTGTATAATTGCTTACTTTATGTTCCTACTTTTTTCATAATTAATAAAATAGCTGTTACTGACACTTGCCCATATTTCATGGAGGTTATTACTAATTTAACATAACTTGAAACTATTGAAAACTTCATCAAATTATAACGCTAAAAATATTCATTCTGATTATTTTATGCAATATGACGTATCGTACCAACATTGGAGAACTAAGTAGGGAATACAGGGAGAATATAAATTGTTATTTATTTAGTTGTATTGACTTGTGATGTATAACGGTTTTTTTGCAATAATACACAATTATATGTACCGAAAAAGCTAGATAACGAAAATGGCAGTACCAAACTTTGACTCACAAAAATACCTGAAAATAAGAAATGTTTACTACAATATTGTGATTGAGACTACATTAATTGTAACATATACTATCAAAGCAATGTCATAGCGGTTACTACGTTATTGTGTATAGCATTTTCAATATATTTTAACATTAAAATAGTGTGAATTTCTGACATATTTGTACCAAAATAAAGTATAGAAAGAATTATAATTTAATGAAAGTTTTGCTGCGGTATGTAGTTTTTTTGTTACAATATTACGCGTGATTTTCTGTTTCTCACATACCTTAAGGTTGAATATGAAGTAGTTGGTCAGTCTTTTCAATAGGATCTTTTGAAATAAATTATGTAGCTTATTTATCTTGAAAATTACCGCAGGACCTGTAATTATATTTACTGGATACAATTAGTACAAATATTTGCAATAGATTAGTTTTTCAAATATGTCTATGGCTTGATACAAAAAGGTTAATATCAATTCTTCTTGAAAACGCAATGTACATTGCTAAGGATTGCATATTTGTCTTGCAATGTGAATTCCGTTTTCAAAGAAAAATTACATTGAACTTTTTTACACCAAGCCACAGATCTGTTGGTACTACAATAAACCAATCTAAGCATAATGTGCTATAAACGATTGCATAATTTATTGCAAAAGTTCATACAGTCTTATCTATTTCGGTATATATTATATTACCACCAAATTTTGTAAAATATTCAGCTGTGGTAAATTCTCATAAAATTTGTAGCACTCATTCTTATAATCGCTATGCACGGTTGTCATTATAAAATGCGTCTGGTGGACTTGAAGAACAAAATACTCGAACGGTTCCAGCCTAAGCAAGCAAGAGTGGAAATATCGGTTCCTAGTAATGGAAGGGATCGGATATCTTCCCTCTCGCTCGCTTGCACTCACATTGTCCGGATACTTTTTGCTTCAAGTGTACATATATTACTCTAAATTGTAACAAAATTTGCTAAACTTTTTTTTTTTCGTTATAATACATAGCTTTATAATAAATTGTGCCGGCTGTATGGCTAAGAAGGAAGGGTGCATTATTGCCAATCTTGCGGCACTCTAAAGCAGAACGCGCACTGAATCGACTCGACTCGGTCGGTTGTGTTTGCTGTACATGAAGTTAATATGAAACGTATCGGAAGATGTCGAACCAGTGCGGCACCCTTCATTGAACTTTAGGTGTACCAAAAACTGCCGCTTGCTCTTTTCCGAGTCGACTGAGCCGAGTCGATCCAGTGCGCGTTCTGCTTTAGCCAAGAGCCTTCAAGGCCTGTAGTGTGGATTATTATTATTATTATTATTATTATTATAATTATTATAAATAAGACACATAGCTTTTCTAATAAACAGTGATGATGGATAAACATAATTGACAACATACATATGATTTTATCATATAAAATACTTAACAATGATTATTTTTCCGTAGAGTTGCCGAAGTCTTTTAATATTTACGTAAGCTTAGTTACTAAATAGGGATACAGAAAGTAAGTAGCAATGCGCTGTTCTTTGATTAACTCTATTTCTAACAAGGATGTTTTGTTTGTTTGTTAGAATGGTAGATATTAAACGCAGAGCAAATTTAAAAGCCCTTTCTTTAAATCTATTTCGAAATGCGTTTAGCAAATAATTAATGTGTACGAGTTCAATGAATAAATAAGGCATTCGAAAATTCAATTTTGAGCGATTGGTTTTATAACATAAGAAGCTTAATTTTCGTTAAGTATAAGCATCCAAGTTTTAAATAGTGTATACATATTATGTAGTATGGTTTGTGTTTAGTAAAAAAAGGAAGAATGTGATTAGATATATGATTGGAGAAATACAAGCGTTTGCTTTTAAGTAGTTATAATTAGACCTTAAAATTTCCTGGCACTTACACTGCGGCACCGAAATTGAGTAGTTAGTCTGTGACTGCGTTATTGATCGCTGGGGTACAGTAAATCAGGTTAATTTGGGCACAGTACGAATTCCTTGTGGTATAAATTAAATTTTCCTCCCAATGCATCTAAATTAGCTCGCTTTACTACCATAAACATCGATCTTATTTATTTTAAGAATAAAACTCTGCTTGCATCCTAATGTAAGAGTATGTTTTCACGTTAGCCGATAAATAAGAAGTGCAAATAGTTATAAAGTAATTTTGTTTAAATTCGAAACTAATTAGATTTAATGCAATTGAATAGAACTGTACGTTCTGGTGCAATACCAATTAAATTACTATAACAGTTTTAAAATTTTCGGAATGCGGTTTTCAACGCTACACCCTCAGCATTAGTCAAATATGTACATTTTTAAGATTATTTGAACAGGCTGTGGTATTTTCGGTTCTACTTGATAGACATAAGCACTAAATCTCTGAATTAACCAATGCTCTAACTTTGTATATGCACCTTTAATGACATAAATTGGGATACATCCTCCGTAGTTGAATTCACGAAACTTCGAGTAAATTAAATTAGAAGACAATTGTTAACAATACTATGTGCTATTAAAATAATGTATCCGGACGCGATTCTGAAACTATAATATAATTTCTCACAGATTTTGAGGTATTTACGGTATATTTTTGTTATTACATTATATTGACCTATATCCCAATTAGTGTGAAAAAATGATTGTGGATTTGCTATTCCAATTAATAGGTATGGAACCTGGATCTATAAAATCTAATATTTATACTACACTCAGAAAAGTATCTGCATTGAACAAATACAATCAAGGCTGGTTTGCGAATGTATTCGAGAACTACGGCCTTACAAATTGCAATAAAGTCATTTTGCTGTGGTTACCTGGACATTCAGCAATCGAAAGAAGCGGAAAAGCTGATAACTTAGCAAGAAAGGAATCATCTGCTCCATATATAGGCACGGAACCTGTTCTAGGAGACTCTATAACCACAGCACCAGAGTAGGCAAAGTTGGATAAAAGAAAAGGTTGGATCAAAGAGAAACAGAAAGAACACTGGAATAATACAACCAGACAAACTCATGTATGTATGTATGTAAATAGAAGGGTGGTGTTACACTGCGACCTAGAAGATCTATTGTGTCCCCTGTTCTTGCTGCTTTACAGCTGGCCTTCCAATCCTATTCCTTTTAGAAAGTGTAGGATGTCAGAGGGCCCTAGTCTAGGTAAGTCTCCCTCTTCGATTTCACATACTTCCAGGTGCAATGCCCTCCAGTTGCACAGTGCTACGCAGTTTGAGGTGGATAGGTGTTTCATCCTGTTCCCCACAAAATCTGCATTCAGGATCTTTTTCCAATCCAAGCTTACTCAGGTGTCCTTTCAGTCTACAATGGCCTGAAAGTATTCCTGTTAATATCCGAACATTGTTCTTACTCAGGTTGACGCATTCTGTAAACCTCTTCTGTTTATAAGTTCCCAGAATAATTTTACTTTGCCTCATTCCCTGGAGATTTTCCCAATAACTGGATTTTCTCTGCTCCATTTCTATTTTTAGTTTTTTCAGTATTGTACTGCTACTTAACTCGCAAAAGGGTTCAGGCCCCACAAATGGCATTCCAGCCCCTTTTTTGTGAGGTTATCCTTCCACTCCTGTGTGACCCGGAACCCACAGGAGGGTTACTTTATTTCTTTTGCCTAGCTCATTTAGTTTCCCTAGGCATTCCCAGACCATCTTGGAGCTGATTTCATATGAGCTCAGCGCCTTGATGGCTGCTTGACTATCAGACATGATGATAATCTCCTGCTTCCGATAGTTCCTATCCATATTGAACTGAACACATCTTCCAATAGCGTGTATTTCCGCCTGAAATATACTTGGGTATTTTCCCAAGCTTTCGGAATATGTAGTTCTGGGCCCATATATTCCTATTCCAGTTCCTTCTGCCGTTTTGGAGCCATCAGTATACCATTTGATGGCACTTCTATTCAAGTTCAAGATGGTGTTATGATCCCACTCGCTCCTGTTACTTAGCTTATGGTGAATTCCTTGACAAAGCTAAATTTTTTTAACGTATCATCCCGGGGCATATCCCAAGTTTGATCACCGTCAGGAGATTGAGGCCTATGCCTAATCATTCCTTCATTGACCATTCTTAGCCCGGTTCTTTTCGCCACGCCCTCTACTACAATGTGGAGGGGGACAAGATCCAATACTACTTCAATAGCTGCTGTTGGGCAGGTTCTCATAGCCCCCGTTATGCATACACATGCTAATCTTTGCACTTCCGAGAGGTTAATTCTCGCGGTGGCCAGATTAGTTCTTTTGCTCCATGCTACTGATGCATAGGTGATGATCGGTCTCACTATCGCTGTATACATCCAAAGCAGTATTTTTGGGTTGCATCCCAATTTTTCCCTGCAAAGTTTCTGCACACCATCAGAGCTCTTTTGGCCTTGTTGGTTACTTCAAGTTCATGTTTGTTCCATAGAAGTTTATTGTCTAGGGTAAGGCCTAGATATTTAACTTCCACTCTCCAGTCTATATTTTGCCCATCCAGTTTTATGGTTCTAAGATTGGATTTTCTTTTCCTGGTAAATGCTACTAGGGTTGTCTTAGTGGGGTTAACATTGAGTCCCATTGATTGACACCATCTTCTCGTGAAGTTCAATCCTCTTTGAAGTATGTCACAGAGGGTATTCTCAAATTTGCCTCTTGCGTATATGACAATATCATCAGCATACCCTTGACAAGATATGTCTAGATCCGTCAGTCCGCATAAGAGTTCGTCTACTATTAGGCTCCACATAAGTGGGGATGTAACTCCCCCCTGTGGGCATCCTCTGGTCTTACTAACCGAGATGGTCTTATGTCCCACCTCCGCCTCCACCGACCTGGTAGACAGTAGTTGCGATATCCATCTAGAAGTCACGCCGTCTACCCCCATATTAATTAATGCTTTTTTGACAGACTCGTGTGGAGTGTTGTCAAAAGCACCCTCTATGTCTAGAAAGGCGCACACTACGGTTTCTTGTTTCGTCAGGGCATCTTGGATTTGGTCCGTCAGTTCCACTAATGCAGTCTCAGTGGATTTGCCTGTTTGAAAGGCGTGTTGACAGGGGTGCAATGGCACCCGCTCCAAGATGTCTGTTCTGATATAGTTATCTACAGCCTTTTCCACCGTTTTCAAAAAGAATGATGTGAGGCTGATAGATCTGTGGGATTTAGGGTGCGTAATGTCCTTTTTCCCTGCTTTTGGTATAAAGGTGACTTTAGCCCTTCGCCAGGCTTCTGGAATGTTCCCTAACTCCAGACTACTTCGGCTTATCCGTATCATGTGAGGAAGAATTTCTTCCTGCCCTTTCTGAAGTAGGACTGGAAAAATCCCGTCTACTCCCGGTGTTTTGAACGGCTGAAAGGTATTGATGGCCCATTTTTAACCATTCGCTGCTACATATGTGTCTTGCCACTGTAGTAGCTTCTTTATTTGGTCTTTTATATATCTCGGAAGGATTTTCCGAGGTTCCCACTTTGCTTTCGGGAAAGTGGGTTTCTAGAAGGAGGAGAGCTCTCCCTTCTTCACTTTCAGTGAAGCTTCCATCTGGCTTTCTTAGTGCCATTCCTGAATCGATTCTACCCTTCGCCATTACTTTGTGAAGTCGCGAAGCGGTAGGTGTTGAGTCGATTTCCTCGCAGCATCGCATCCTATGAGTAGTGGTAGCCGCTTCTTCTGGCAGTACTCCACTAACTTCTGCAGCTCAGGTGGTTGTACAACCCCATCTCCATCGAAGTAGCATGAAGCTATTACGATTTCTTGACGTTTTTCCTTAAGTTCGAGGTATGCTCGAATCACGGCGAGGTCTCTCGTCAGGAATTCTGGAGAACAAATATAATTGATATTGTCTCTAATTAAGATACATGCTCTAGGTATACTGGTATCGTCACATACTACTCTACTGCCTTTACAGGCGAGTCCTCTTACCTGTTCTTTATAGACCCAGGGTTCTTGGATTAGCGCCATACTGAGATTATCTTTTGTGAACGTCCTGGAGATAACAGCGGAAGCTCCTTTGGCGTGGTGGACGTTCACTTGGGCAATATTTATGCCCGCCATCTCGCCGTTAATTTTCGGTGAGGGTAATGTCCTCACCGGTAAGGGTTTTGTCCCCCTCTCCTTCTTCTCCCTCTGCGGTGACGTCAACCTCCATCGTAGATTCGGATGACGATTCTCCGCGATAGAGGGCTGCAATGTGGAAACTACCAGTACTTTCCACATCGCTTTCGGGTTGGTCCTCCTTGGATGCGCTAGGAGTGGGTTGGTCCTCCTTGGAGGTGCTAGGAGTGGGTTCGTCCTCCTTCGGCTGCTTCTTGAGCCCATGCACAGGATTCTCCCAAACCGATAGTGGATGGTGTACCCTTTGCTCCTGATGGTTTGGTAGGAAGCTTCGTCGATTCCCACCCTCAGAAGCCGGCCCTTGCCTTCGTCCTTCAGGCTTAGGACATTCCAAAGGTTTGTCCTAAGCCCTTCGTTTTGTGCTTCTATCAATGATAGAAGCCTCTCAGGGGTTTCTCCCTGACATCTGGGGAGGTATAGGGTGGCGACGTGCGGTTTTGGAATTTCATTTCCCCCGCACGTGGTCAGTTCCACTCCCTTCCAAGCTTTTAGCTTGGGTACCTTTAGGCGGAGCCATTCGGCGGAATGTGGTGTTTCACATTCAACCAGGATCAGCCCCGGCCTAAAATGGATGCCTTCGAAAAAATCTTATGCTCCCATCTGCCGTACATCTCCTCCACTAAAGCGTCCTCCAACGCCGTTTGTTCGTTCACACTGAGGGTGATCTCAGGGAACGCTCTTGGCAGGATTGCAACTTTCTCCACGTTTTTGACAGCCATCTCATAGCTGCCTTTCGTGGAGCCAGGGGTGGTGCTTTTACCCACTTCCTGTTTTTTCCTCTTAAGCGGCTTTTGAGTTGGAGTAGTCTCCCCGCTGCTCCGGTTTTAAACGGAGAGGACGAACTTATAGCCGCCGCTCTCGTCTTGAGCTAACCCTCACAAGATGGCCTTTCCCCTATCCACCACCAGGGGACGCGCCTGGTAGGTAGTCCCAACCCCCAGGAGACAAACTTATGGTAAGACCTTTATCAAGCGACCATAAAAAGAACGCTGAAGAACTACTGCAGCTCAGTAGGAATCATCTTCGCATCGTGACAGGTCTCCTAACAGAACACTGTACACTGAAAGGACACCTACAGAAAATTATGGTCAACAACAACTGGAGATACCAACTACAGACTGTGTAATGAGAAGATAAAGAACGCTTACCGCATACATACGAGGCTCTCCACGCAAGAAGACAGACAATTTTTGGCAAGCCGAAAATTAACCTGGAAGTTTACTTCGATTAACCAGCAAAAACCTGTACAGACTAGTGCAGAGTATTAGGATCCTGGAATGGCTACTATAATTTAATGGGTAAATGAAATGGGAGACTAAATACAAAAAGCCAAGAGGCTGCAGTGCACCCGGAGACTCCACGTCAGATGGGCCCCACAAAAAAAAAAAACCTGCATTGAGCCAACCAAAGTTATTAGTTAATTAGTTTAATACTATTTGGTTGTACATTGCGAACCAAAAGTTTCTGTTGCAGAAACGAGAAAAGATTGTTATTGTTGGTACAACAATATTCTTGTAATGCTAGCAAAAAAAAAACGAATTCTTTGCAACATATCACATGAAAAATAATTTTAACACAACCTATTCAGCAAAATTATTCGTTTACATGGTCGCAAACAAATTTTACTAATAGTTTTATTCAAAATGATCAAATCAGTTAATTCAGGTATATATATTATGCTTCAACTTTTCAAATTTGAGTATTCCATTTAAATGGATATTTAATCGAACGAATTATAATCTTTGCTCTTCTTTCAACAAGGGGCTTATTTGAGCGAATGGTTTGAGGTATCTAGTTCAAATAAACAAACTCCGTTGCCTTAACAAAATGCTGTTGTTATTTTTGATTGAAATTAAAAATTAATCGATCAATTCAAAAAGCTCTATCTCCATATCTATCATATATGAAAGAGATGTAGTCGATATTATAAACGCCAAGCGTTTGCTTCGCGTATTGGGATTGATCACTGGGATAAATCTGGCGCTGTATTGTGCAGTGGAGAGAGTCGCTCCTGCAAAAATCATGGTTCGTATTAGATATTTATCTGGTAAATATCCCAGTTTAATATTTTATAATAGTATTTGCCGTACTATTTACGCCAAATATGTTTTGTTATTGGAACTAAATAGAATAAGCGTCAGGTATACGTCAATTCAAATATCAGATCACTTATTTAGAAAGGTAAGGACTAGATTTGAGAAAAAGCAATTTAATGTCAATTGCATTAAAGTAACTGCAATTTTAACGAAGTGAATAATTATTGCTCGAGACTATAAATTTTCTGAAAATAGTTGTAGATTTGATAGTATAATGATGTTTTTTTTAAGTATCCCAAATGGTGAATGGTTTCACCTTAGTTTATCCCGAGATGAGCTAAACTGATTTTAACTCTTCACCTTTTTATTGAAAAAACACCGTAAAATTTTAACTCCCTCTTAACTTTGTATTATCTGTGAGCATCTCCTTCAATATTCATCAATGCTACTATGTCCCAATACAATTCCGGCCTATTATATGTATCTATATACAGGTGCGTTTTTTATCTTGAGACAACGGAATATCTCTAAAACACTGCATCAAATCAAAGAAAGATCATAATAAGATTTGCTATAATATACGGGGCTCACTGAATGGTGTCGAACTCGATCTCCCACCTCACCCCCCAGAGTGGGAGGGGGGACAACTTTGAAATCTTAAATGGGGGTTCCCCATTTTGTATTGCAGATTCGCATTCTACGCCATCAAGTATGTAGTTTTTGTTTGAAACTTTTTTTGATTGGTAACAGATTGCGCTGTAATCGCAAAAAAAACATATTTTTCTACCATGCAAACGCAACTTCCGAGTGTTTTTCAAATATTGCCGCCATAACACAATATATTGCCGTTTCATTACAACGCTATTTCTCATTGATGTTTCGTTGTATCTAATACAAATATCATTTGCTAAATACCAAAAAAACATTTCCAGTCTCAAGCCGCCTATCTAATCTACCGCCACATTGTTGTAGTGAATGGACTATAGTTGTATTTATTGTCAGTGACCTTCAAGATGAGATATGAATTACATGGAAATACCATAATGCGCTTATAATTATGGTTGTAACTATTGTTTTTGTTATTAATAACCAAATTTCTCAGAAGACTTGCCTTCTTTCAATTTCATTATTCACAAAGCGCTTTTTAGGGATACTAGGAAGAAACAGGAATGCATATGAAATAATATCGAAAACGTAAACATATATCCCAGCTGACTGCACCCTTTCTGCTTCTCTCTCCCTTTGTTTGATGAACCGTCGTAATCAATATGGAAAGCATCGGATTCGTTGCTAAGCTATTATCAAAAACAAATTAAATTTCAATTCCCTTTTATATGCGTTCATTGAGTAAATAAATAGAATCCAATACTCCGAACCAGCTACATGAACTCTTGCTGCGATAGGGAACACGTACGATGATAACGATGTGTGTCTCAAAAACTCATTTCCTGAGTGTCAATCGCAAGCTTCCACCAAACATTTCATTTGCCCAGAATTACATTTTTGCTGTGAAAGAAAATCTCTTTAAATATATGTATATGTGTGTTACAGCGAATGGTGAATACTAGTAAAGGTTGGGAATGTCTAGGAATTGTCAAGATTCACTACACTGGACAGTGAAACGAGTGGTCAACTTTTACTATTAAATCTCGACCTTCACCAATTAGTTGTAGGGAATATTAGAGTTAAGTAATTTTAAAAATTATAATTATTTGAAAAAATTGCACTATATATTCAAAAATTCAAATTAATGTGTGCCCTAGAGATGATCTGTTAGTATTCGCTCGTTGCAATCAACTCTGTCTATCTACAAGTGGGTTAGGGATATATAGTTGTTGATGAAACGAAGTGACCGCACTGACGTAGCTATGGTCGTCGTTCTAATCCTAGAGCTAACACCAGAGCTAAAATCCTAACTATGATTAGAACTACCGTTAAAGCTAATACTAGACCTAACATTAGAGTTACCACTAGAGCTACTAAGATTAGAGCCGCTGTTAGAGCTAACTTTATGGCTACGGTTAGAGCTAAGATGTTGGCTAATGTCAGCTCTAATTATGTAACTTACACTACAATTAAAATTAGACGATCAGACCTAACATTTGAGGTAACACTAAGCCATGATTAGAGTTAAAATTAGAGCTGCCACGAGAGCTAGCACTAGAACCGTAAGCTTTAAAGTTATCTCTAACCGCAGCTCTAATGTGAGCTCCAATCTAGCGTTGTCTATAATTTGAGCTCTAATATTAGCTCTATTAGTAGTTCTAATGTTAGCTCCAATGGTAGCTTTAACATCAGCTGTAATGTTATAGCCCATACTTAGGATTTAGTAATTTCAAATAAGAGCAAAAAAATTGTAGCAGTTCCTGATTTTTGCAGATGACAGAATGTTGTGTACTTACTACTTTAATACGGTGGTTATGCAGAATACACTGAGGGCGTGGGAGGGTTGTTTCCTCAAACAAGTAATTGCGGGTCTGAATTTGTTTATCCCAAGACACTAAATGCGTCACTGCAGTTTATTTTTTTTGTATATTTTTAGTGTGGGTATACTTTCCATAAAGAGTAGTAGAATAGGTTGACATTCCCTACGGATAGAAAACTTTTACTAGTGAAAGCTTATATATGAATACTTATAACTATTTAACTTTCACTAAAGCAATCACTGAACGTCGGCTGTCATTAGTTACTACTAACCTTCACTGAAATATCAACATTTACAATATAAATATAATAACACTATAGACGAACGACTGACTAGGGATAGCATTTTAATGGATACGAGAATGAGTGACATAAGTATCCGTGCGTGTTAAATGGACGAAGAAGGGATATAACGCTACCTGTGATGTGTCAGTCAAGTGCTCACACATTGTTTGGTAATATTAACCTAATATTTACGTGGTTTTTCTACAAAATTGAATCGTGAAAACACCTTAACACTTTTAAAATATGTTCCGTAACCCCGTCCGGATTTTCTAAACTTACCTTTCGCATTAACAAAACCTTCACGGTCGAAATCGATTTTAATATAATAATAATTATATATGTAGCGCCAGTTATGCTCCTATGTGACGTAGCTTCTATATGCGCGTAAGCATACCGTATTATTTGTACCGTGATATTTACTTAATACATCAGTGCTGATACGAAGAGCGAGGAGTTAAGATGCGGATGTATCGTTGTCGCTGTTGTAAAAGTATAAAATAAATATTATTTAAATAAATGTTATTTTATTGATGTATTATTGTAATAGTAAAATTACTGCTAACTGAAATTGGGCATTCATATTCACCGCTGCTTCCTCTACACACGAGTAATCGGTTTGGCAACGTTGCTTTAATTCTTTTCTATAATCATATTCCTAATGTTTTGTTCGGCTAATGTGCACATTTTTTACACTTACGCGCCTACGAGTTAATTAAAACAACGACGCAGGAACAGCACATAATACACAAATAAAATCTTTGTTTATTTTATTTAGGAAACCCAGAAAACTTCTTTTTAAACTATTAGGAAAAACATATATTTTGGATCAATAGTAAAATCTAATATTTTAATCTACATATAATATTCAATATACTTTGTACTGCAGAAAGTTTCACGAAACAGCTTTATGGCAGAAACAATAATACACAAACAAATCACTAAAACATCAAGGTCGCGAGAAATTTGAGTTATTTGTTACTCTCCGTGGCTGAATTATGAATCGTTCTTCCGTCTCTAGCACGAAAGGGAATTTAAAATTTTGATTCAAGCCGCGGAACTTCATGAAGGGGAAAGGAAAGTTTTCATTCCTCCTTTCGTGTTGTATGTAAATTGCTCCGTCGAGTAAAAAGTTTGCAAGTCAACTGTGTCATTATATAAATATTTTATTCATTGCGTTATGGAATGTGCGCTTCCCAATTACGCCCCTTCCAAATATTAAGGAGTGTGTGGTCCGGTAAATGTAATTTATTCAAATTTCGTTTTTGAATTTTGAATGCTATTTGCTGCTAAACGTGAAGTTTACAACCGGAGAAAATGCATTCATGTGGCCCAAAAACGTATGAAAAGTTTGATGAGGTTACGTGAAAACACGGTCAGAGTAATAATGTGTGTCTACGAATATTTTGTTTTTTTCAATTGCACTACATAATTTCCTATGCTCTATCGATCTATCTATCTCTCTCAGTAATCTTACTTTTTAACGTGTAGTTTGTTGCTTGGCATCCTGGAGAAATGATTATTAACTTTGAGCAGAAAACCTAGGGAATGTCCTTACGAACGATGGGGGATAATAGGTGTATACATTGTTATGGTGCACACTTAGGATGAACCACCAACCATAGTAGATGTAATTATTATTTTATGTACACACTTGTTTGTAAATCCAGTATATAATTGGGTGTTAATTAAATTGCATCGTAGTCGTGGTAATTGTATAGATGTATAAATCTATCGTCTGGTAACTATATTGTTTCAAAATAAGTTTCCTCGGTTTCTATAAAACTTCAAAGGGGTGGAGACTCAGTGTAGTTCGTATGGAGACGAATTGGTTGTTGATAAAAAAAACCATAGGTAATAAATACGTTATATAGATATAATGTTAGTACGAATTTTATTAGTCAGTACCTAACCATATAGCGGTAGTCCTGTGGAACTAAAAATTACGAGCGGGAAATTTGACTTACTGACAATCTTTCAATTTTTTTTTTGATATGTAGATACACAGCTGGCAGTAAAGATGATTAATTGAGTATGACTGTAATACGTTGAGGTTGTGCGAATAACAATTTTACTCAATTAAACATCTTTACTTACACTTACTAGAGTGTGTCCTTATCATTTAAATATGTCTATCAGCTTAACACATTTTAAGCTTTTTAACTTTTCTTTATTTCTTCATGAGAATGCTTACCTAAAAGTCTAGATAGCAGAGGACGATTAAATAAACGTAAAGGGGTTTTACTTTTTATAACAGAAACAAATATATCTTCACACCAAATTACTCAACTATGCTACATTGACAATAATAATTATCAATTTTCTGTATTTATCAATTGTCATCAACTGTGGTTAGTATGGTGGTTAGTTACCTGACACGGTTACCTTAGTTATCACGGTTCGATCGTCAGTTTGCTGTAGACGAAGCGCGACGGCGATTTTAGCACCAAGGAGACAGTCCTGTGAACTAACAAAGTGACGCGATGGATGTGACTACGGTTTTGTTACATAACATTAATAGACCTCTAAAAACCCTCCGTGAAAACTGTTTTATTTTTCGTTAAGTAAAATTAACTAACTCACATCCTGCAATACATCGAAGGGGATTTTCCTTGTAAATCGATGTATCTACCATCGGCCTAAAAATAAATAGAAGAAACGCCAAGATTTATCAACATTAGAAGAAATTTGCTGTATTAACGTACATGTCTTTGCTGCTTTGAGTTTAATGATACAGTTTGGCTTTGAAGGAGAGTTTTCCTGGATTTTCTGGTACCGGCGTTGTGCTCTTAACGTGAGACCTTTTCTGCGACATCTTTGGTTTGTCACTGCGAGGAAACTCCATTCTGAAGCACTTTAGAGTGTATGCAAGCTGATGTTCGAAGTATCTTGTTCAAATAATATAAATTTTTGAGTAAATAAGTATTTAGCAATTCGAAAATTTTAAAGTTTTGACGCTTGAAATTGAAATTTTAATTTGTATAGGTTAGTAGCCATGGTTGGAGGTTTTGTCTTACGATAGCGGGAGATTTGAAAATTATTTTGAGAACTTCAAAATCCAAAATATACTGGATAGTAGATAATATGTGATTTAAATATTCCAAATAAGTATACTCACCTTTGGGAAAGATTTCTTATGCTCTTTAAAATGTTTTAATGTATTGTTAAAAAATAAATTTGGTATTTAACAAAGTAAAGTCTAATAATATACAAGTTAGTGATTTAGGAGACCCAACAAGTGCAGCCACCTCTGCAACATACCCATAACTGATAAAAAATATAAATATAACAATTTATTGGTTAGTAAGAGGGGAGATTATTAGTGCGCGTGGTCTGCACTGGTGAATTCTAGACATATCGGGCATATACATAATTTCATAACCATCTAGCGAAGTGAGAGTGTATTTTTTTGTATATCATTAAACGTAGAAGAGTAGCTGTTTGTAAAGAAAAGGAAGATTTAAGGAAGTAATTTAAGTAAAAGTGTTTATTTGTTGTTGATAAAAAAAAATAAAAAATAGCTGAGAAATTTATTATAAAAATCACAGTAATATGTATATTTGATTGATATGATACAAAAAAGCTGGACCTGATATCTTAGTTATAATAGTAGTAGTAGTATTGAGTTATTCCAAGTATGTACCTATAGGTATCTAATGCAATATATTGTTGTGATTTGAATTTTTTACAACACATTGTATTAAATAGCACCACTTATGTTGATTACAATGGAATACATATGTTATGCATTATCGTATTCTCTCTTTATTACTTTACGATTACCCTGCTAATTTAAGTTGTTTAACTTTTAATGAACTCCCTATAATATACTATGATGTAATTGTGAAGCAACTTTATCTGTGTTTCCACTTCACGTAAGAAAATAGCTGATGCATACATTATCACATGCAATTCTCGGGAAAGTAACATAATATCCGTAAGAACTAAGTTTGAGTTTCGATTGAGACACTTGTATAATTCTTGTGACGAAAAAGGAATAAAATTGGAAATTGTTCTCTGCCAACGTGGTCTTTCATTTAACAATCTACGTGCAAAAGTCGTATGCACATAATATCTGTCACTGACAAGTTCCACATGATAAAATTGCACCGAATTGATTTGTGACCATTTGTACTACTATTTATCCTAGCATCGAAATACGAACCTTTTACAGGTTTAAAGTATGCAATTTAAGCATAATTCTATTGTAACATCGGTGTAGAGTATTTGCCTGGTTATATTGTATAAAACAACAAAGTATCATTTATTTGCAGAATACGAATTGTATAATGAGACCTTGGACTGAAGTAAACTTTTCAGGGATAACGTTTGAAAAAAAAATATTTAAATAAAGGGGTAAGATCTCACTAATTTTATTTTGCGAAGAAGTTGACTGAAAATTATAGTCTACAGTATTTATAATGGAGGTACGCGTTGAGATAATATATATTATTTAAAACCTTAAGGCCGAAGTTGCTATTTTATTGAAACTTTGCAAAATTATGAAAAAAAAATAAAATATATTTGTTATCGACACTTATTTATCCCACCTCATCTTATCTTCTAATTCTGATCCAAGGTTACTAATTTATACTTATTTCTACGAAATTTTATTTTTTGATTTGTTATTTGTTGTTTTGCAATAAAATGTGCTTCATATATTTACTTGTTATGTGAATATTGCATAGATTACCTGTTGTACTTTAACATGTTCGTCAGCACTAGTTGCAACAACACCCATTTTTAGATATTCTCAACTGCATATATAAGCTCTAAGTCTCTAATTAATTAAAATATAGTTTTCGTATAGGAAGGAGTATCCTTTTAGAAAGACAACCGGACGGGCTGACGGGCGGGTCTGGGTGGGATGCACTGGCAAACAGCAACGGACGGACCAGTTCTTGAATACATTCCCAAATCAATTTTGATTGTATCTTAGAGTTTGCTGGTGCCCTCAGTAAGTCGCTATTGGTTGCAATATAGGTCCACTTAGTAAAAAATAAGCGGATAAGCTCTCTTACTGATTTCAGTTGTACAATGCAATACTGCGCATGCGTCTGTCTAAAAAACCGTGGCATATTTTCCTACCAGCAGGGTAATCATGATATTTCTCAGCCCTGTAGGTTCCAGCTCCAGTCCCGTTTTCAGTTTTTGATCGGTGTGCAAACCAGATCGATTCCCCGAACCTGCCTCTGTAGTTGGATTGAGTTATATAATGGACAATATTGTGTCCTAATCCTGCGTGTCCGCCACTAGGCAATTCTTGTCCTACAAAATGCCCTATTCTTGTCTATACCATGATCACCAAATAGGGAAGGTCTCGGAGACATTCCTTTGCTGCCGCAGGAGTAGTCCTCGTTGCTTTTGTTATTCCTAAACGTGCTAGACTATATGTTTATCTCGATAAGTTCAATACCAATCAAGAAAGGCATATCCGGGCAAATGCCTTCCAATGAGTTCTAGCGCTTCTGCACTCTAACGGTTTTCGCTTCCAGCACCCAGGCACCCGGAACGCAGCTTTTTACCAACTACACTGATTAACCCTAAAGCGGATAATACATGTTATTGAGAACAAAAGTATCCATACACAAAACGATTTTAGTACCGTTATTCCATACTCAATCGACCAGCTGAGCTCGCTTGCAGCTTTGTATTTTGAACAAAGTGGCTATAACAGATCAAAATAGCGAAATTTAGACTTAGACTGTTCACATATAAAGATTTTGCAGGAAAGATGTTATCCCTGAGCTTGGTGTTGGTATTTGCATAAGGTATTGTACCAAAAAGTGTTACTTTTAATCAAATTTGGTGCAACTATTCAATTTTTTTGATTAAATTATATATTAATATAGGAGTAACGCTAAACACACAATAATTTTACACCAAAAAGGAAAAAATCAACACATTTGTTACACCGCAAAGTAAAGAGATCACCGAAAATTAAACAAAAGAGCAACATAGTGTTGAGTTACACTGCCTAATAAAAATATTTTATCTAGATTGGAGAAAGCTAATATTCAGTTTAATTCATAAAGTGAAAAAAAGTTTCCTAAAAATTTTAGATTGCACTTATTGATACCAGTAAACTGCAGTGGGGGTGAAGAGAGTAATGCTTAATATTGCAACTCGCATACTCCAGTCATCATGGAAGTGTTATTGCTACGTATTAAATGTAATAAATCTCATTCTAATACTAAATTACTGAAGCTTAACTACTTCGTATTCGTTAATTTCAACCTCAAGTTACTAGCTCCATTTATTTTAACACCTGAAACGGATGGACGTCAAGGAACACCAGGAAAGAGTTGAAAAAGTTGTTAGAATTGACTCCAGATTTTTATGTGTGTTCCATTTATTTTTAGAGTACATTTGTATTTCTGCAAACCAAAACATTCTGATATGTAAAGAGTTACATAACCAGTAATGTATTTTTACCTGACATGATGCATAAATTTATGATGACTTCATATATAGTGTATTGACAGTTGCAGAAACGTGGTGGTACAAAAACAATTATATCATGTCTTACGTTGTATTTTTTCGTAACATAACAAGGGTAAGACTAGATAAAGCGTTTAAAAGCTTTCTCTTTTCAATCTTTTGTTTGGCATTTGGAAAATGAGTGGTATCCAGAATATTCTTTTGCCTATAAGGAATCTACCTTTCTTAAATCGTTGATAATATTTAAATCTCATTTAATTTAAGGTGCCAAGCAGTGATTCAATATTTCATATTATATAAGTTTTGCACGTCCAGCTTTCACGTATTATTGTATTTTCGTAATTATCCGAAGTAATGTAAACAAATAATCATCCAAAACAATCCTCTTTATAAACTCGATTAAGTCAGCGGGAAGTATGGCTTCGTCTCGTAGGAAAATAACAAGCTTTCTAAAAAATTTCCATATCTAGACACAGAACGTGATTATCGCTAAGTAGTGTGCAATTTTCACTACCAACCTGAAATCTTCCTCGTAGATTTCTATCTGACGTACCTACTCAGACACCTTAACAACCGACGATCTATCATTGCATTCGCCTTTACCATTCCTCAATTTTGCACGCTCTCTCATATGCACACACTTCTCGTTATTCTGGTTGTAACAAGCACTTATTAGCGCAGAGTCGGCTGGATGACCCCATCTTTAATTTGACCCGTATCGAATACGTACTTGAGCACTGATTGTGTTCTACCAGACTCAACTTATAATATGTTACCTACCTTCTTATGTACTGAGGTCCGCTAATCAAATTTACCTATGTGTCAGGAATTGTATTCATTTAGACATTGAACACGTCCAACAATATTAATGGTTAGGTTAACGGGTTGTAACTAACGATCAAATGGACCATTTCTTTTCTCTGAGTGCGCAGAACAGATACCGAAATTATGTTAATTTGTTAAATTATAAATTTTGGTTTTATTTACAACACAAATATTTGTCTTACCTGTATAAAATAATAATGTATACACAATAAGTGGTGTGTTTGTGATGCAAAAACGAATCTTACGACTGCATTGATTACCTTTAATGTTTTGCAGAACAACTTCTAGAACACATGGGATTTTGACCGTACTCTATCTATATCTATTTAAACTTTTGTTCACTTGCATATCAATATTGAAAGTTATCGATTTTTGCTAGCGTCCTGGGACTGCACCCGACATAGGAAAAATATTGTTTTAAAGGGATATTACACTCTTTCTTAGAAAATCGCCAATTTGAGTTTCATATTTGTACAAGTTAAAACCCGAATTAGAAATTGACCTTAATGAATTTAAATGAAAATTAAAATTTATGTTAATGAGAGTGTTTTTATGATCTGATGATTTGAAACCTATTTGAATAATATCATGAAAGAAATGAGTTGTGGGGATTTTGCTCGCTTGCGCCTTTGCGTCGCCATATCATTTTTTCTTTACTGTGTTAAATTTGTATATTGTGCGTTGTTTTTTTATGTATGTGTTTATATTTACTTTTTTTAACATTATGATTAATACACATTAAATATTGCCGACGCCTGTACATGTTGGATTTTCGGCGAATAAAGTATCTATCTATCTAAGTTAAACGGAAGAGGACTAGAAAATGTACTTAGCGTACACGTTTTAGGAAATGAGGGATTGTCGTATCAGCGGTAGAATAAAACGGTTACGATAATTTAAATCATTTATGTAGAATTGGAGGGTTAATGATTCCACTTGAATGTGGGTGTAGATACGGGGGGAATATTTTATTTTGATGAGTGGCGTTGCGTAACGGGAAGTTAGGGCATTACTGAGAGGTTAAATTGGGCTGGCGACGCGAAAAAATATTAGAGGTAATGAGTCGTTCGAATGGGGAATTTTTAGAATGCTACTAAGCAGTAGATAGGTTACGAATGATTTTAGATGCAGAATCAAAAAAATTTCCAAAATTATTACTAAATATCATTCTTTTTCAGAAAAAATGTCATACTTATGTTTATTATTTGAGTAACACATATTACTAGAAGCCTTACCAATTATATAAATTTATATACTAACAATGAGCTTAAAGAAAATAAAGAAAAATCGTTAGATTTATTTAAATTACTAATTACCACAAAATTCTGCATGAGGTATCATAAATGTTTGTATAAACTTAAAAGATTTTGTGTAGGGGTGATTTAATTAATAATAAATAAATTTATTAGGATGCTATTTAAAAAGTCAAGTTTCCTTAGGCTAAAACTAAGCAAATGTCAGACTATAGTGGACACCTGTATATAATTATATAGATTTAGTTTCACTTTGTATCAATATGATGTATGATATTTAAGCTACGCGCCTTACGAAAGCTTGAAGTAGACTTTTCTTTACGAATCGTAATAACACGTTGTTATTATAGATAGACCTAAAAGTTATATAAAGTGAGTTATTTTCTTCGTAGAATAAAAAATGGAATAATATATAGACTGTTATATTTAACACACCTGTATAATAAAAATATTTTAGGTATGCAGCATTGATTCTGTAAAACTTTTATAGGAAGACTTTTTCCTAAAATCAAAATAGAGCTGTAATCAAAGACCCAGTCTCGCGGGGCACCTGTACTCCTGTATGGGTTTAGATTTCTAAAAAAAAAATCTAATTCATCTTTATCTGAAAATGTTTTAAGATAGGTATAGGGAAGTAGTAAAAGTTTACAAAATTTAGTTAGAAATTTAGTAGGGAAAAAAAGACACAACGTGTTCCGTTTAAAATTAAAGAAGTTGTTTACGTGGGTTTAGTAGAAGCAGCAACGTTGCGTTTGGTGAAAATATGTAGCAATTACGTAGTTCACTTACAATTAGTGGAATAATTCGCTGACACATTAATTTTAATTAATTGTACGTTTTTTCTTCATATACTTCTATTTGCTATCCACTTGAAGCAATAGGTATACATGTAAATTGTATTCCAAATTCAGTTTCAACTGCAATTAAGTGTTTCCAATCAATGACAATTTGTTTATTGTTCCATCCCATCTCGTGTGTTTCAAATCATATCATCTTTATGGCAATATTTCGTCTGTGGAAAGGAAATTTCAAACACAACCTGTGTGTGTGCTGCGAATTCTTAGTCTTGTGATTGCAAACTTTACACACAGAGCTTATAAATCATTGGTTGTAAAATAAATCTTTCTTAGCTTATAGATATTTAACCACGTAGGAAAACCTCTTTCAAATTTAATGTGTACCTGGTCCTGGGATTGAATGTCTGTGTAAACAAGTGAAGAACAGTGGGACTGTCCAAAATGCGATACTCCACATTATTGATGACGCTTTATATTTCAAAGGGTCGACCGCCCACACAAATTGAAATGGATGATGATGATCAATGAAAATATCGCTATAATATCACACCTCAAAAAAGTGACAGGATTGCGATGTGAAAATAATACACGCACATGATCAAACATGGATTCGCGCACGGATTCACCTTTCATTGGCTAATTAGCTTTGTGTTCATTTGATTTAAGGGTGTAATATCCTTATTAGTTTAGTAAAAACTCAGAAAATAGAAGTCAAAGAACTAATAATAAATTCGTATTAATACCTCATTGAAATATAATGTTTATGGCTTCAGAATAACATCAAATAGATTTCGTGTCGTACGAAACCAAATGGCTTTCTATACATTAATACATAGGTAAATGTACATTTAGCTTCACATGTTCGAGAAAAAAAAAAATGAGCCAAAGACAACTCGCTGAACATTAGGTATATATGTTACGGCTAAAGCGTAAATTCGGCTAGTTTGCATACTATCCAGTTGGTTTACAGAATAACCAATCAACTGGTTTATTTATGAGAAAATTTACTTTTTAATAAAATAGCCAGACGATTTTTGCTATTTTATAGATACATTAATTAGTTTGTAAGCAATTCATGATATATTAGCTAGTTTATAAAATATGGTATGCATACTAACCAAATGGCTAGGCTAATTATATGGAGAATTTTTTATAGTCAAATAAAATAACCATCATATTGACTAGTTTATAAACTTTCATTCCCGTGCTTTTGTTGAGGTTATGTTTACCTATATACATGCTCTTACAAGTGTTTATTATTGTGTATGTTTAAGCTCGTATATATCAAAATAGTTGGTTATAAACATAAACATAAAGTTATTTGTGTGTTCTAATAAGAAAAGGTATGTCAAAGGATTTGATGGCGGCAAATTGTACTCCACACTCATTATTAAAGATGTTCTAAGCTGAAACTGTTTTATTTTGCCCAATAACTTAGTAAAAATATTTTTACTGTATGAATTCGTTAAATGTTCTGATTTTCTTGTTATGCGGCTAGTTTATAGAGCAGCTAACATTTCTAGCTATTATATCTAATTCAATTCATAGTAAACAAATAAGCGAATATTATGACATAGTTTATAAACTAACTAACTATTTCCGCTATTTTATTAAAAAATCAATCATCTCATAAATAAACCAGCTATTTGGTTATTTTGTAAACCAGCTGAATAGTATACAAACAAGCCGAGTTTACGCTTTAGCAGTAACATATATAATACCAATACGGATTTCTACCACGTCAATGTGAAAATACTGGTAATGCATTTTTTTTTCTAAATATGTTACTATAGTCAGTTACATAAGAAGTGTTGCTCCTAGAAGGAATAATTCATTCAACTTGATTTTGTGGCAATGTGCAGTTGCAAGAAGCTTTATTAACATTTAATACGAAAAAAAAATTAATAATAATGTGTTGGACGACGTCGTAGCTGAGTACACTTCTGTACGCGTCTAGGCATCAACAAAATGGGATGGTCGATATCTGCTTGTGGCACCTCGTTCCAAGCTACTTGATCAACTGTGCCAGTATGGAGGATGGTTGCAAAGTGAACGGTCTCCTCTCCATGATACCTCACATAAGTTCAATGGCGTTTAAATCAGGTGAACAGGATGGCCAAGGCAAAACAGTAACGCCTGCTTCTTGGAGAAAGTCTATAGTTCGACGAGCAATTTGGAGACGAGCCTTGTTTTGCTAAAAAAGGTTGTGCGGACGGTCATTTAGATAAGGTAGATAAGTGATTTGTAGAACATCATCAACATAACGCGCAGCTGTCATACTGCTTCGAATAAAGAGAAGTGGTGATCGGCTACCATAGGCAGTGTTGGGCAAGTTAGGGGAAGTGAATAAATTTCTACAGGATTATACGTACTCGTGTTTAGTCGGCTCTCAGTAAATCACTAGTTAACACTGCTCCCCACTCAAGGCGCGAATAAACACGAGTGTGTCTAGTCGTTGTAGAAATTTATTCACTTCTATCTTGTCCAACACTGACTATAGGCAATACCCTCCCAAACCATTACTCCAACAGTCCTGCGTATATGCTTCTCAACGGCAAACTCACATCGCTCTTCTTGCAGGCGTTATACGGTGGTCAAAAGGAGGAAAAAGCCTACGTTCTTTTATTTTCTGCAAACAGCTTTCTATTGTCACTATATACACCTTCCTTAATAGCTAGCTAGCATATTTATAACAAAAGAATATCCAATTTTACTATACAAGATGTGTAAATGTGGTAACAGTGTATAAGGATGGTACAATGAGCTGATAGTTCCAAAACAGCAGAGGGAACTGGAATAGGAATATATGGGCCTAGAACCACATATTTCGAAAGCTTGGAAAAATATCCAAGTATATTTCAGGCGGAAATACACGCTATTGAAAGATGTGTTCAGTTCAGTATTGATAGAAATTATCGAAAGCAGGAGATTATGACATCTGATAGTCAAGCAGCCATAAAAACCCTGAACTCATACGAAATCAGTTCCAAGATGGCCTGGGAATGCCTATGGAAATTAAATGAGCTAGGCAAGGGAATAAAGTAACCCTCCTGTGAGTTTCGGGTCACACAGGAGTGGAAGGAAACGAAATAACGGATAATCGCAAAAAAGGGACTGCAATATCCTTTTTTGGGCCTGCACCTTTTTGCAGGTTAAGCAGAGAAAATCCAGTTACTGGGAAAATCTCCGGGGAATGAGACAAAGTAAAATTCTTCTGGGAAGTTATAACCAGAAGAGGTTTACAGAATGCATCAACCTGAGTAAGAACAATGTTCGCATATTAACAGGAATACTTTCAGGCCATTGTAGACTGAAAGGACACCTGAGTAAGCTTGGATTGGAAAAGGAACCTGAATGTAGATTTTGTGGGGAACAGGATGAAACACCCATCCATCTCCTCTCAAACTACGTAGCACTGTGCAACTGAGGGCGTTGCACCTGGGAGCATGTGAAATCGAAGAGGGAGACTCACCTAGACTGAAGCATTCTGATGTCCTACACTTTCTGAAAAATGGATTGGAAGGCCAGCCTGTAAGCAGCAAGAATAGGGGACCAACAGATCTTTTAGGTCGCAGTGTAGACATGCACCCTTCTATTTATATACATACATACATATACAATGAGCACCTAGCTCAAGTGCCAGGACTTCTGGTGCCCACCTTAAATTAATGAATGAAAAATTAATGTGGTAACAGTGTTGGCGATTGACCGGTCTATTATTTTTGACATGAAATTTATAATGGCTGTATTTCTTTATTTACTGTATAAAATGTGACAGAAATGTTATATTTAAGCTTAAACTCGTTGTAGTTACGTTGGCGTTCTCCCTTAATTGTAATTAACAGTTAAGGGTCTAAATAAAACGTAAAAACAATAAATTTTGGAATTTCAATAAACCACAACTTTTGAGGGCCGTCAACCGCCGTGTTGAGAATGGTTTTATATGTATTAGGCTTAAAGTTATAAACCTTTTTCAGGTTTGTGGAAACCTGCGGAACACGTTTTTGTTTACTGCAATAAACCACAATGGTAATATTCACAGAATGCGAGCAATATGCTGACGTTTTCATTTGTTTATGTTGGATTAGTTTGTATGTAGTACCCGTAATTTACGAATGTTTAATTTGTAACGAGCGTTGTTTGAATTTTTGCGCGAATTATGCTCCTTTGAATTGCTTATTAACCTATTTTACCTTGCTTATCTGCTTATTTTGTTGCTTTACGAGGGTGATCCGCGCGTAGCGATTGTATCAAAGTTTCTAGCGGCGTCGCTAGTATCGACAGCTGTCAGTTGTTTGCATATGAATTCGCGTTAAAAAAAATGTTTATCGTCGCATACATCAACGTCGTACAATAAATGATTTAAAATCTACCTTAATTGAGATAGCGTCAGTTCGTGAGTGAATGTCCAGGGATTTCTAATATTATTTTGTACGCGACAATGTGAAGTGAATCAGTGAAAACAAACAAAATGTTTTCGTCTTTTTATTTCTCTAATAAAAGTGACAGAAAAAAAGGAGATGCACATACGAAACCACAAGTAAGTGTTTACAATATTATAATAGACCATCAACAATACGACAATATTATACAATCAGTAAAATAGCCAAAATGGTCGTTTGATTCACGTGCAAAATATTAATATAAGATATGATAAATAGACAGTGCCTATCACGCGGATTAAACATATGCTGACGAGCAGCAAATACAAGCATCAAGGGCGCATCAAAATAAATATAACATGAATTACCTTGACATTTTGCTGAAACGGGGCGCGCACTATTGATACCTTTAACAGCGATGGGAAATGGTTACCTTGTGTCACCCCTTAGGACCGAACTACGACAATAATCGGGCAAAAAAAAACGGAAAATTAGGTTGTGCCATCCCTAAGGACGGCTACAATCTCTAATCAAACGAACAGCGGAAGACCACGTCGTGTCACCCAGCGGACGATTACGATCTATGACCCACCGATAGCGGAAGCTAGGCTATGTCACCCAGAGGAGCACTACTGTCTCTAGCTATGCGGAGACGGACGGGAAGCTATCGCCGTGCCACCCGGAGAACGACTGCGATTTAATAGCCTGCGGATAGCGAAAGCTAGGCTGTTGTCACTTGGAGGACGACTACGGCCTGCTTCTATCGCGTCAAACGAGTGTTCTTAAATAGGTTCCCGAGATCCCCACGCAAGCGGGCGCCGGCGTAGTGGGGAACCAAGCGTGCCGTATATTGAACTTGTAGCGCGGTTGAGACCGGCGAAATGAGTTCGGTAAAGAAATAATGCGCGCGTGGGAATGAATTAAATTAAAAGAATTAGTTAAAAGCGGTAGTAATGTTACCGAAACATATAGGAAATCAATTAACGGAAATTAAAATTTATGAATAAATCCGAAATCTGAATTGACTGCCAAAATAGATTTTCCTGTAAACGGTACGTTACATATATTCTTTGTATAGATCGGATTAAGATCATCTAGGAACCTAAAGACATTATTTTTATGTTTCAGTTTTTCTACTGTTTACTTAGAACAGAAAAGGTACCAATCACACACATAAGCTTAAACAAAAATGAACAACAAAAAAAATCTATTATATATAGAAATTCATTTGTTTTATTTAAATAAAATAATTGCGATTATCTCTTTATAAATATCATTTTTCTTAACAAACTATCCTTTTACTTTAATATAAAGAATTACGCGTTAATGATCAAAAAATAACTTGACTGTATCTTAATAAAATATGGGTAACGACTTGTACTTGAATATTTTTTTTAAATACATTGAAATCATATTGAGAAAATTGTTAGCATGAATTTATCGTAACTTTTAATGAAAATACTTTTTTTCCGCATTCTCTTCAGTTTGGACCAGTGGCGGTCATACCTTTTTACGGTCAATCGAGCATATTTAGACAGAATCGCAAATTCATTACTGAAGACAGGCATTATCCCATTCTGCTTCCAATGCCTCCGTTTTCTGCAACAGTTTAAACGTTGGCAACAGTCGTTCGCAGTCAAAGAAAGTACTAATCGTGGGACCGGATATGAAAAAAGTCCAAGGCTAGAATCCGGCAATATAGTGCACGGCAGAGTAACAGGTCTTACCTTCTCCTTCAAACCATTGTCAGGATTTTGACGCGTAGCAACAAAAACGGTCTCACAGAGCTAGTTGTCTGAAGGGCCTACTCTTGACGCTCTGCGTGGTACGCCTTTGCGTTATTGCAGCACAATTAACACAAGCGGCCAATTTCGCGATAGACACTTTCTTTCGCAAAAATGTTATAAAACATTTTTTATCTTTTATAATTCACATTCTTACCATAGCTTGCTAAATATAGTTATTCTGATGTCAAAAAATCAAGTTGAACAAATTATTCTTTCTGAAATATATAAATGATAGTTGAAATAATAATGAAACTTATGAAATTGGACATAATAATTTTTGAAGTGTTTGCTTTAGTGTTTTCAGCATTGCTTCGTTTACGTCCTATTATTTATGAACATTGTACACTCAATAAGTGCAATAAATAATGATGAACGCAAGGACATAAGACAGTGGTTACATCACCATAGGACGTACTTGATTAATCCAAGTAATGGCATACGACATAATGTAATCGTACTAGAAAGTATAGTGTTTTTTTTAAGATTTCATTTGTGTTACAAATGAATGTTTGCTTGTATCTAGTTTTTTAGAATTAGTGTGCTGTATTTATTTCATCCAACATTCATAAAACAGCAGTTTACATATTTTACATAGGCACTACATCCAATGAATTTCGAAATTAAGCCAATTATTGCAAATATCTGCAGGGTTGTATCATTTTCTTATCGTAGTATATTAAAATTATTCAGTTAATTCCATGATTTTGGGATGTTCGCGTTATTACAACAGTCATTGTAATTTTTTTTTTATACTATTTCACATTAAGTTACGTATATTTGTCATTTAAAATGGGATATCTTACCCATACAGGGAATTTTAATGTTTCCATATTTGTGACAGAATTCTTTTAATTGCACTCTAACCTCACATAAAATGTTACTGGCGAAACAGTGGCATAAAGTGGAAAACAGTGTTACAAAGTGAAGCTTTGTGACTCTGTTTTGACAAAACAGTTACACAAATTGCTCATTGCATATGCGAAATAGAAAAGTTTATTACTTAAAATTGAATTTTTATCCATACAGAGAATTTAAATATTTTCATGTTGGGAATCCACTCTTGTCAAGCGTAATTGCTTTCTATAGGAAATATCAAATAGGGATATGTCAAAAAATTAATACGCAAATTACAAACCTCGCATGAAGGATCACGCATTTGATTTCACAAAGTTGAATTATGATATATTAAAGTCTACCGTGCCTTTCATTTGCACGGCTTCAATATTGTCGAAACGGTTGACATTTTTAATAAATGCCAAAAATAAGCAAACAAATATATTAATAAAATTTGTAAAACAAATAGCTCGTGCTCAACACAGTCGTGAGTGTCTGAAAACCTCCCAATCGCACGTTTTTTTTGTCGTTTTCCGTACTCGTACAAGGTACAATCGCGACATTAATATTTTAGCACTCGAACGATTAACTCGACGCTTTGATGGTGCTAAATATTAATGTCGGGCGGCTGTACCTACTTAAGATGGGTAAAAAAACGCAGTGATAGTAATATGTCACATTGATAGTAATATAAAACCATTTTTTAATTACTATGATTGCATTGCTTTGACTTCATTATGCTAAATTTCAACTTACAACATAGTCGATGATATATATGATATATGTAGCATGGTAAAATAGTGGCAAAGATACATTCCTTATAATAAATAACACTATTGTATGTTTCGCCTATTCTTAT